>VYXB01009391.1:11912-50739 GCA_013397135.1 Pachyramphus minor | reverse complement strand
CCTGCCCGCCATGAGGAAGAAGGCGGCGGCGGCGGCGGCGGCGGGAGGCGGCGGGGACGTGCTGCGGGAGCACTGGCTGGTGCGCGACATGTTCTCCTTCGAGAACGTGGGGTTCACCCGCGACGTGGGCAACGTGAAGTTCCTGGTGTGCGCCGACTGCGAGGCGGGGCCCATCGGCTGGCACTGCCTGGACGACAAGGACAGCTTCTACGTGGCGCTGGAGCGTGTGGCCCACGAGTGACCCCTGCCCCGGGCACCGGGCTGGCGGCTGGGCTCGGCCACCAGGAGCCCCGACAGCCCTGGGAGCCACAGCCCGGCTGGGCACCCCAGTGTGTGACTGACCACAGCCTGGCCTGGGCACCCCAGTGTGTGACTGACCACAGCCTGGACTGGGCACCCCAGTGTGTGACTGACCACAGCCTGGCCTGGGCACCCCGGTGTGTGACTGACCACAGCCTGCCTGCCCCGTGGTATGACCGACCCACAGCCTGACTGGTCACCTCAGGTGACCTGTGCCAGGTCCACAGGCTGAGCAGCACCGGGAAGCGCAGCCCTGGCACAGCCAGCTCCTCCCACACAGGAAGGATGGTGGTGGTGGGAGGGTCTCCTGTGACCTGCAGGGACATCTCACCATGACAGTTTTGCCAAGTAACCCAATCTATTCTGGCACTTCCCTCGTGGCTGCTGTTGCTCCAAGGTGCTGAGATGTCTCTCAGGCTGCTGGCTCTGTGACACTGTGTAAATGTGGGCACTGGGAACGGGCAAGGGGAGGATGCGAGTGCTGCACTGAGTGGTTGTGACAGCTAAAATTGTCTGACCTACAGCCAGAGCAGTTCCAGGGTTTAAGGCTGAATCTTCTGATTTTCAGAAGGAATGGTTCCTGCCCCAAGGCCTAACATTTACATTCTCCAGAATCTCATCCCACCTGACAGCTGTGTGGCACCTGAAGTGAGTGTAAGGCATTCCAGCTAATGTGTGCAGTTCCATTAACTGAGTACCTGGAAACCAAACACAGTACAGGTAATGCAGCTGAGAGAGCAGCAAATAAAGAAAATGTGCCAGATCATAATGTTTTCAGGCAGCAAGAGTGAAGAGATTCCAGCTTGAAAAGGATCTGAATCATTGGACAGGCAGTGTGCAGTGACTGTGTGTCAGTGCTGAAGCATGTCAGAGTAGCTACTTGTGTATGTGTTAAACAAGGAAGTCAGGAAGGAGTTTCTCATCTGTAAAAGCACCTGGGAAGAGCAATCCAGTATATTGTGACCAGTTTTGGTCTCTGCCTTTTAAAAGCAGGGCACAAAGCTGATTGAAAATGGAAGGAGGCTGCAGCAGCCGTTACCTGCATTTATCATGGCCCAGTTCATTCTCCATCAGAAACTCCAGAGTGAGTGACAGAGCAGCTCTCCAGGGATGCTCTCGGGTCCCTGGTGCTGTGCCTCTGCTCATGAACACGTGGGTACTGACCCAGCTGTGGAGGTGCAGCTGTCACTGTGCTGGGATGATGGACTTGTTTGGGCCACCAAACTCAAGCTGGGTTTTACCTGCAGATGAAGGATGTTGCTGCCTCAAGGCTGTGGGAGGGACCTTTCCCTCACTCCTCTAATGAAGCAGTTTTTCTGGCAGGAGACTCTAAGGCAGGCACAGCCTTGGGCAAGGCTCCCAGAAAGGCCCCCTGACAGTGGGAGAGGGAGAAACGAGTCCCTTCTCCTTGCAGGGTTTGAGCACCTGCACTTTTAAGATTTGGAGACTCTGCCTTAATGTAGAACAGTCAAGGTGCTGGCTGTGCTGGGGCTGCTCCATCAGGAACCTCTACTGTGGGCAGTCAGGATTTTTTAGAGGAGAGAGAGGAGCAGAATTGTAGTCTGGGGGCTGAGGCTCTTGCTGGAGCAGGAGGTGAATCCCGTGCTGTGCCCTTGTTAAATGTGTCAGATGCACATTTGACGTGAAAACTGCTGCTTCCTTCCTGTCTCTTAGTCCTCAGTGTCTCAACAGGTTCATCAAGGAGATGTACCTCAAAAGGCAGGAGAGCTTCACTTGGGTTCTGCACAGGCACTGCAAAATTGTGGGATCACTAATTTCACGCTTTCACTTGGATTGTTGTGTGTTGGGGAATGTGTTTTGACCTGTAATGCCCCAGTTATAGTCTGTGTTACTTAAATATAACATGTGCTGCACAAGCTTCAGTTTGAAGGCACCGCTGTGCAAAACAGGTTGTGGAAATCAGCTTGGCTAATGCTGAGTAAATGACCTTCAAAAAATGGTACATGTGGGTTGCTGGTACTGGGGAGCAGTGGGTGGCACTGGGATGGAGCTGGGGGGTGGTGGCAGCTTTCCCAGTTTGTAGAACACTTCTGGATGGATGGGAGACCTCAGGTCAAAGGCCTCCACATCAGAATGGCAGCGTTCAGATCCACCTCAGTGCAGCACTGCTGGGAGCTCCTGCTGCCCTTTGGTGGGAGAGGGGAGGTGAGTCCTCCATGGGATCCAGGTGTGCTTCCTGCTGACTCTTAAATATAGAATTGGATCACACAGACTTTGGAAATGCTAAGAAGAAATGAACAGTCTGATGGGAATTTTTGAGACAAAGCTTTTGTGCCTCAGGAAGGGCCTTGGGTTGCTGCAGGTTGGAGAAGCCATGAGAGACTACCCTGAAGTGCAGGTGGCACAGGCAGGGAGCTGGGACAGGTGAAGGGGCAGCTGTGCAGTACAGCTCTTAGTTTGGTGCTGCTCAGGAGCATCACCTGAGCTAATTCATGTTCCCATAAGGGCAACTGAGAATTTGGGGTCCTGGGGGGAAGGACTGGGGAAAAGGCAACATCACTGTGTGGAATTTGAGCCCAGGCAGCTCCATGGTGCTGTTAGTGGAGCTTTGGGGGATGAATGGTCTGGTCAGCAGACATGGCCTGGAGGAAGAGCTGCTGCTCCTGCACTGGACACACCACCAGGCTGGGGAGCTGCTGAAGTGCTGAGCTGTTCCTGTGTCAGTGAGAACTAATAAAAATTCACATAGACTTACAAATAAACATCATTTTTTCACTACTTTTTATCCAGCATGTTGAAAAACTGTTTTCCAGTTACCTGCATTAACTCCTAGGAAAAGGACAGATAACCCTCAGGCACAGGAAGCACAAGATGTGGAAAGGCTCATCTCTATCTTTCTCTATCAACACCAAGACAGAGCAGAAACCCTTATTCCACATGCAAATCACTTTAAATTAATTTGAAAATGGGTTCTTCTATCTAATGGCTGCTTAGACTTGACTCCTCAGATAGTTCTGTGTTGAGCTGTAGCAGTGCCACAACAGGGAACAGTAATAAACCTGGGCCCCTTGGCGGGGAGGGGGAACAAATAATAACAATTTTGTCTAATTGCTTCCCAGTGTGGATTTAAGGCATGTCTGTTTGTATGGGTCAGGTGTTTCTATCCCATAAATGTTTAGGATGGTTAAAAGCAGACCTTGCTCTACTCTGGCTCTGGTATTGAGACGGGTTCACAGCTCCAGAGCCGTGGTCTGGGCTTGGCTGACAGTGGCACCTCGTGTAGCTTCAGCTCTCTGCTCCCATTCCCTCCCAAGCCCCTTCCTCGAGCAGCTGCTGAACCCTTTGCATGCTCAGTTTGATAACATGGGCTAAAGCTTCTTTTCTTGGGCTGCTGGGCTGACACATGGGAGTTTGAGCTCTGCAGCCTGTGAGGTAATCCAGAGGCAATGGTAGGATGAAGGTCTTCTCCCTGTCAGCAGCTGGAGGCTGTGAGATCAGCTGGGCTGTCCTGGGGACCTGCCACAAGTCATGCCTTGCACAGGCTCACAATCACACTCTTCCCTAAATTAAGTGCATTTCACTGATCAGGTAAATGGTGCTTGGAGCAGGAACTGGAATTCAGTGCTCCCTCTTTCCCCAGCTCTGCAAGTCAGCAAAAGGCCTTGGTGTCTCAGCCTGCCAACACCCGAGGTCTCTCCTTGATTCCTCACCTCTTGCTGAGGAAATCTGTGGCAGAGCAGTGATGACAATATGGATTTTGAAGCAGTAGCTTGGAAGACTTTGCTGTTGTTTTGCCTCCCTGCTGTGTTCCAGGGCTCTTTCATCCAGCTGGTCTGCACAGAGGCAGCCAGGAGGGGTTAAAGTGTGATCATTGCAACACCTGCACTCTGTCTGTGGAACCTGCTGCCTGCAGGTACAGAGGGGAGTGGCTCAGCAGAGTTCAGAGAAGAGCTGTGGGTTGATGAAAGCAGGGCCAGCTTGGCCAGGAGGGGTTGTTGTGGTGTTCCCTGTCCTGCACAGTTCACCTTGCTGCTTTCCCTAAAACCTCTGTGTGAACAGGGCAGCCCCATCAGCACAGACAGTGCTGCAGGGGGAGTGTTTGGGGCAACAGGGATCTCTGAAATGTATTATGAATTTCTCTGAAGGTCATTTTACATGTCTGACATTACAGGAACAAAAGTGGGAGGAAAGGAAACAATAGAGAGGAAATAGCTTTGGGGTCCTTGGACAACTGGTGCAGGGAAAGCTTCCCTGCCTCCTGCAGAGTCAGGTTAATACAGGCCAGATTCTAGAATCAAAGAAACACTAAACCACTGAGTATTTTGCCAAAAACCACTGAGTATTTTGCAGCTGTTTGGGGACATGGAAAGAAACCACAGCAGATGAGTGGAACTTGCCATAGAAGTGCAGGGAGTACATGAAGGCTTTGATAAAAGCCAGCTTTGTTCTCTTTTCAACCAACACTTTTATGCATTTCAGCATAAATACTTGTGTGCTGAGTTGTGAGGCAGCCAGGTCTGTACAGGGCAGTTTTGGTAGGAGCACAGAGGGGCCCCCTTGGTGCTGGGGAGGGAGAGAAGGGGGAGATGGCAGCCCAGCAATCCAGGTGAGAGTTGCTGAGCTGTGCCCCTGGGTGGGGGAGAGAAGCCAGTTTTTGCAGGAGTGTTGGGTTGTGCTTTGGAATGAGGGCACCAGGGTCTTGACCTGACTGTGCACAGCGTGAAAATCAAGTGCTGGGAGAGTGATCAGGTTCTGGGGTTGCTGACATAACACTTCCATCCTCTGAGAGGGGGAAGCAGCTCTGGAAAAAACATTTCTTGCATTTTTCCTAAAACTGAAGGCAGCATGGCACAGTCCACCCCAGCAGTTGCTGCAATTTGGCTTTTGAAGTCCTGGACATCCAATAGTGGGAGAACTACGGGGGTGCAAACAGCCTGTGGCAAAGGATCTGTCCCCTGAGCATCACAGGCCACTTCCTGTGGGCTTCAGTTTTGGTGTTGGTTCAGACATGAACTGTTCAGATACAGCTTCTGCCTGGAGAAAGACACAGTTGCCCTTCTCTCCCTGGCACAGTTCTGTCAGCCATGGGCTGAGCTGGAGGGCACAGCCCTGGGCAGGCTGGCAGCCCAGAAATGCAGTTGGGCCTGGCACGGGGCATATGCTGCCCAGGCAGAGGAGGCCAAGGCAAATCCAGCAGCCCCAGGTGTGTCTGGCAGGACAGGGCAGAGCTGCAGGCAGGGTCTGTCCCTCACAGGGCAATTCTTGAGTTGATGGGATCATGTCCTTGGGCCAAGAGGCTGCTGCTGGGAGAGTTCCCTATCCCCCACCTCCCCTTGCTGGGGAAGCAGCAGGGAATGTGTGTATGCTCAGCTGGGTTTCTGCTCCCCCTTTCATGTTCCTTGTCTTCCAGGAGGCTCTTCATTCCCTGGAGGAAGGGAGAGTGCAGAGGCAGAGCATTCCTCTCTACTGCTGCCAGAGTCCCCTCTGCCATTGTTCCAACCCAGCTGGAAGAGATGCCCTGAGAGCAAGGGAAAATGGGCAAAGCCATGTCAGCACAGGTATCCTTCCCCTCCCGGAGCAGCTGGCTCTGCACACTGCCTGGAATGCTGTGAACAGCAGGCTCTTTCCATGGCAAACATCCAGAACCGCAGCTCGTTGCAGAATCGCTGGTTAATTTGGAATATCTGGCAGTGGAACATGAGGACGTGGCTTCAACAACTTGTTGCCTCGTGGTTTCCTGTGCCCTGTGTTCTCTAAAACAGGCAAGTTCTCCTTGTCAGGCCATGGCAACTCCAAGGGACTGGCACCAAAAAGGGCAGGAAGCCAAAAATGCCAGGACTCAGCAAACAGAACCCAACTGCCAAGGAGAAAGGATGCTTGGGAGAGGAGCAGCTTCAGGCTCTGGAGGGAGGAACTTCCCTCGATCAGGAATACCCAGGAGGGAGGGCTGTAGCTGTGGGAGTCAGCAGCAATTTGGGGGCTCCATGTCGGTGGCAGCTCAATCCCTGCTGCAGCCACAGGTGCCCCAGTTTGGCTCTGGTGCCAATGCTCAGCCTTCTCCAGGCTGAACACCCCCAGCTCTCCCAGCCTGTCTCCAGAGGACTGGGGCTTCAGGCATCAGAGCATATTTGTGTCCAAAAAAAAAAAAAAAAAGCCAATTCATGGCCTTAAAAAAGAGGCCATTTACTGTAGCATTGCAGGACAAGATGTGTTTTCAGTACTTAAACCAAAAGTTAGTGTTGGAGAACACAAAATTTGTAGGCCACAGACAGTTTAATCCCAGGTAACAAAGTGAACCTGGGCCAAGCAGTTTAACCAATACAGGTGCCAAAGTCTGGCATCATTTGAGACAGGGGCACCATCCAGCACAGACACAGCACCCCAATACAGAGAGGGCACAGCCAATAGGTGAGTGATTCAGGAGGCCTTTGAAGTGTAAAGAAAATGCAAGTGCAGTTGATGAGGAGGCTGTTTCAGCTTTGACAAACATCAGGGGGAGGTTTGGTGCCTCAGAGCAGCAGGGAAGGGCAGGAAGCAGCACTGGGAGAGTCTGGGCTGAAGCAGCATTTAAAGCGAGCAGGGGTGGGAGCAGCCCCTGTAATGTGGACTTGCAGAGAGCAAAAAAAGTAGGGCAGGTAGTCAAGTCCATGCTTGCAGGAGCAGGATTAAAACAGTTGGATGAACAAATAATGTAAGATTTAAAACCAGAAAATGTATTGAAGGCCATTAAACCAAACTCTTACTTAAGGATTAAGTAAGTCAGATAAGTCAGGCTAATAGCACAGTGTGGTTACAAAGCCAAGTGATGGAGGCAGAGAATGCTGATATTAAACCTGCTCATGAGATGCTAATCTGTGTACAGACACTGCTGCAAGTGCTCTGACTGTCATGGAGGGAGCCTCACAACACAAAAGCAGAGCCCAGCCCTTTGGGGTTCCACTCTGGCAACTCAGGCACATCCTGCACTTAATTGGACACTCCCTGCGGGGGAAGGACCAGGTATAAACAGGATTTAATCATATCATTAGAGATACGCCCATTGCACACATTCAGCATTCTGGAAGGCAGTGATGCCTTCCCTTTTACAACTACTCTGGCTATGTCTTCTGCACTCACCATTCCCATATTGAAGAATTCCCAGCCCATCTGGGTCAGGGAGTGTTTAGATCAGGAATTAATTCAGCCCTGTCTAGTTGGATCGTTTTCAGCTCTAAATGAAAGATATTTCTTGGCACCCAGTAAACCTTCCAAAAGCCCCATGGAGAATCCATGGAGGTTTGGCCTGAGATCAGTGGATTAAGCATTTCCACCTGGGAACATTCTCCCCAAATTGTTGCTCTGTTTGCTGAGTGCAGCACTGGAGATAAAATGTGCAGGTCTGTGTGATGAGATACAGGGTTGTCATCGTTTAGGAATGGTACTCCCCAGTTCAGTGCCCCCACTGAGACTCCCAAAACAGATGCCACTCGATCCCCTCCCTTTCCCTCCTCTTCCCTCTCTGCTCTGGGGATGGAGTTGAGAACTGGGGGCACAAAAGGCGAAAATCACGGGTTTAGTTAAGAAAAATTTCCTGGAAACAACAATAAAAAAACGACCAATAACAGCAACAATATTATTAGCAAAAGATATAAGACAAAGGAACAATTTACACAGAACTACGACAACAAACAAATTCTGACTGGCTCTTCCCGCTCAGCTCATGCCCCTGTGCCACGGAGGGAGGGTCCCTTCCCCTGCCCCCGGTGATGATGTGGGTGGTGCAGAACAACTTGGCCATGCCCCGTGGCTCCAGGTTCTGCCCCCTCACACGTACTGCGAAAAAAATTCACCCTGTCCTGGCCAAACCCAGGAAGAATGTGCAGGTCTGCGTGGGGAGATGAACGCCTCCCTCTCCATCCAAGCCCGGCGATGTGCACTGGGATGTTCCCACCTCCCTGTGCATCCCGGTGCAGCTGCACTTCCACCTCTACGAGCTGCTCCTTCGCAGGCGCTGCCCCCACCACCCTGAGGCAGAGCAGGGTTTGCCTCCCTCTCCGGCCAGGGCTTGTGGATCTTCAGCTTGCCCAGGAAATAGAAATGGGCTGAGTATCCCCCTTCTGCTCCAGGATGACCCTCTGTTCCCGGGACATGGGGCAGGGAGAGGGCTACACGGAGAGCTGCAGTGGTTTCTGATTTTAACCCAGTTTAGTGAACACAGTTCCACTCTGGGTGTCTTCTACTGTGCCCATGACATGTTTAGTTCACATCAATACCTTCAGGCAGGAAAGGACACGATGTTGGCTGCTCCTGCAGCTGTGGACTAGTGACAACACAGCCCATGACAGCCAGACCTGAATGGCCAGGTGGACCTGTCTGGGCAGAACACAACCACAGTCAGGACTAAACCAACAAAAACCTCAGCACACAGCACAGGAGAGTACTGGTTTTCCTCATTCTTGCTAGCTCTGCTTTATAGAAGTTTTCCTTACCTGCCATTTCCTTCCCATGCTACTGAGGAAACAAAAGAACAAACCCTCTGTTTCTCTTCCCCGTCCACCTCTTCAAAAGATTAATGAAGGTGCTGCTTTACCTGATGTGAGGAACTTTGTCCCTCCCCAGCCTCTGCAGAGCTGACAGTGCATTTTGCACCAGCCAAAGGTCAGGGCTGTGCAATAGCAGGCCCTGTAAAAGTCCAGCAGCCCTAGGCTGGGTGTCAGACCTGTTGGCTCGAGGAGAAGGATTACACCATATCCGGTGATCCCAAGTGAACTGCACCCCCCTGTCAAGACAATTTGGAAGTAATTCCTTGCCAACATTAAACCCACTTGTTCCTGTAACAATACAGGACTCCTGCTCCAGGAGGAGACTCTGTGTTACCTTCCTGGCCGCTGGTGAGGCATTGAGCTACCTGTGGGGAATGGGGCAGGAGCAAACAGACCAGCAAAAACCCATAGCCTGATCATAGTTTGGGATCAGAAAATACAGGCTGGTGGTTCAGGAATCCTCTAAGGCAGGAATCACTGGAGGTGAGGAAGAATATCCCAGGGTAGTGGTGCTATTCCACAGGCCCTTCTTCCACACTTCCCAAGGCATTTCCTGGGGGCTACCACAAGAGACCTCAGAGGTAAATGGCTGAGCCAGGGTGACTCTTCTTGAGTAACGTGTTATGTCCTCAGCAATTTCCTCATGTGTACAGTCACACCAGGATTAAAACACAGACCAACCTTTCACCCTCTCCCACAGCACCAAAACAGTCAGGAGACATCACCAATGCCAAGGGGAACCTGGACAGTTCCTGTGACAGGTGCCCCTGGGCCCTCGTTTGCCACAGCCCCAGGTTGTGCAGAGGTCAGGGAATCAATCCCTCTTTGGGAGGCACCTCCCTGCCTCGCCCTCAGGAGAGCCCTGAGCTGCCAAATCAATCCCATCCCCTGCACCAGGAAGGGAGGGAAGGGGCCATATTTGTGAATAATTAACTGTGTCACACCATCCCTCCCTCTGACACTCAGCCCTGGTCCTGATCCCAGCCATGGGTGTTCCTGGTGCTGTTTCATCTGACCTGACCAGGAGGAAACCCAGGTGCTCATTTTGAGGAAAGCATGAGGAAAGAATGGAAGCAAAGGATGGAGTAGCTGGTGTAACACTGGTATCTGTAGCTAATGAAGATTTTAGATGGCAAACAACCCAGGGAGTTATGAGCAGATGGTCATAAAGGCTGCAGCTGGCACAGCCATGTCAGAGGTGAGAGGAGTGACAGATCTGTCCCTGCTCACCTGGGTTGTGCAATTCAGTGTATGAGAAAGTGAAATCCATGTTAAGGAACTGGCTGCTCCTTCCTGCTGTCAGTTCCTGCAAGCACATCTCATCCCTCCACCAGCTCCCAGCCGATGCCCAGGACCAGCTCCAGATCCTGCACCTAGAATATAAAGTAATTAATAAAATCAATTATATTAGAGACAGAAAGAGTCATTCAGAGCCACAGAATAAAACCTGTCACTGAGGAGCACACTGCTGAGGCACCCCCTGACCCAGCCTGGAATGGGCTGTGTAGGGGTGGTGGTCACAGGGTAGGGCTTAAGTCAGAGCAGGAAAACTTGCTGCCTGTCCCCACCCTTGTCTGCCCTGTTCCTGTGTAGGAATGGTCCAGACAGGCATCTGGGCTGGGTTTTCTGACCTCCATAAAGGAGGCATTTAGGAGGGAGTGTCTGTGCCCCCTGGGACAGTCAGAGGGGCCATACACTTCTGGAAGGAGCCAGACCTAAAGGCAGGGTAAGCACACAGGACTGAGGATGGAGGTGTGAAACAGAATAAATTTGCATTCAGAGAGGAGGAGATGAACCTGAGTACTGAAATAATGATGTCTTGTGAAGCATTGTCCCCTCAGTGATGAAATCTGACTTACACTCTCACTTTACATGTCCCCTGCCCACTCCTGCCCACATGAGTGTCCTGTGACGAGGGGTCAGTACCTCACTGAAATCCATGTAGCACCCTGTCATTGTCAGTCTGAGTGCTGGGAAATGTGCACAGACATCCCAGGTCATCCCAAACCCGGCACAGACAGGCAGCTATAGCAGACAGGCACAGGGTTATGGTCTGTCACAGTATTAGGAATTCACTGATAGAAGTGAATGCACACACATTATTTGTCCAATGCTTCTGAGAAAGGACAGAAAGCAAGAGCTGCAGAGTTGCACATTCAAGGAAGTTCCATCCAAATTCCTGGAGAAGCCCCAGACCCACATGCAGCCACAGAGGCTGTATCACAGACACACAGCACATCCAGCATTTTCTGAAGGTATCATATTCACTGAACACATGGGTTGCAGCCAAAGTCTGTGCTCTGGGGCCATGACAGCATGACCAGCACAGAGAAATCCTGGGGAAACATAAAAACTTCTCATGCTACATGCAGAACTGATCTTCAGCTGGAAAAAATGTGTTCAATTAATGCATAATGGCCCCTTGGGCTTGACATTACTGTTTAGTCAGACTAAATCAAAAACATTTCCCAAGAAATGTTTTTCTGGGTGTGCAACACCACCAGCTCCTGTAGGACTGGGGGACTTCTTGTCAGTGCAGCAACTCTGGGAGGGCACAGTGAGGGAAACTGAGGCACACTCAGCTCCAAGTGCCAATGGTGTGGTCCTGCTGCCTTTAACAGAGTCACAGAATCATGGAATCATTCAGGTTGGAAAAGACCTCCAAGATCATCGAGTCCAACCTATGACCAATCCCCACCTTGTCAACCAGCCCAGAGCACTGAGTGCCACGTCCAGTCATTCCTTGGACACCTCCTTGGACAGTGACTCCCCCACCTCCCTGTCCAGCCCCTTCCAATGCCTGACAACCCTTTCCATGGAGATATTCCTTCTGATGTCCAACCTGAACCTTCCCTGGCACAGCTTGAGGCCATGATGCCACACGAGACACCCACTGCAGCCCTGGGAGTGGAGCTGAGGCAGTGCCAGGACAGGCTGCAGCTGCCCAAGTGCCTCTGTGAAATTCGACAAAGTAGCAACTAAACATGATTTTCTCACCAAAGTCTGACCAATACTTGGTGCAGTGGAGCAGTCCCAGTAAATCCAGATGAGCGGGATAATGCTTCTTTTGGAGCTGAGGGACAGGTCAAAAATCCATTTCCCACTGGCTGTTAAAACAAATCAGAGCAGGTAGTGAGTACAGCAGATAAACAGTGAAAACCTCAGCTGAAGGTGGACACACTGTAACACTGCAGCCCAGCATAATCTCTGATTTCATTTGTCAGCTAAATTGAAAAGAATGCTCACTGCACTCACAGAGTGATACCATCTGCATTTCTGCTTTGGCCAGGGGTCTGACCCACCTCCTGTCATGGTGCTGTAATGTTTCTAAAGGAGACTAAAATCCCACAGTGTGACTCTGTGCCACTGGCAATCCAGGGTTTGCCCCACTGCTAAACTGCACTGGCAGAATTGAAAGGACAGCTGGAGCAGTGGGAGTGTTATTTCAGGTCAGAGCATTTGAAAAGCATAAATCAAATCTTTCAAAGTCCTATAACTAGTTTTAAAATAATGAGATTTAAAAGAAAAAAAATCAATGTGGGCACTTATTTTCCATGTGTTACATAGTGCAGGTTAAACTTTGCTCACAGGTTGAAGATTTCCTTAGTAATTCAGAACAACAGAACCAATGGTGTTGTTTTGAATGAACACATGAAGTTCTCACAGGTGTCCTGGTGCCTAGAATGGGAGGCCTTGAGAAAGAAAAAAAAGAGAGCACTGAAATATTTGTAAGACAATAGCAACATGTGGAAGAATTAAATTCAATTTGGCCTATTTCTTCTTTTAACCTACAGGAAGGGGATTCCCAAATCTGGGTTTGGAAAGATCCCATCAGTCATGTGGTACTGATAATTTGTTTCCAACTGAGAAAAGCACAACAGGTGATAAAAGAAGGGGGGAAAAAGATCATCTAACTGCCATCTTTTTCTCAAATAAGAAAGAACAAAAGAACCTAAAATATGGTAACTATTTTCCTCTTTCATCTTCCATTAGTACTTACTGTGATGGCTCATGATCACTGCATCTGCAATCCCTCCAGTCTGGGCATTAACACCTACAGTGACAGGACAAGGAGAAAGATGGTTTTAAACTAAAAGAGGAGAGATTTAGATTAGATGTTGGCAAGAAATTCTTCCCTGGGAGGGTGGGGAGGCCCTGGCATAGGTTGCCCAGAGAAGCTGTGGCTGCCCCATCCCTGGAAGTGTCCAAGACCAGGTTGGATGGGGCTTAGAGCAACCTGGGCTGGTGGAAGGTGTCCCTGCCCATGGCAGGGGGTGGGATGAGATGAGCTTTAAGGTCCCTTCCAACCCAATCCCAAACCATTCCATGGGTCTATGATTTCAGTTCTGTCTCAGACAATCAGGACTATCCTGGTCTTCTTTACCAAACAGCTCCACTAAGGAGATCATCAGAGCTAAAGGAACTTTGCAGCCAAGGTTGTGCTCCAGTGAAGTTAGGCCAAGCAATTAGTATAAAACAAATGAGAAAAAACCCAGAAGCATAAGTTCTATCAGGTCTCAGAGCTGACTGGAGCACAGGGAGACATTAGCTGGAACGAGACTGGGGGTTATTAGAAGTTTAATATTGATTGGATCCTGCAAATATATACCACCTTGAAAGCACTAAGCAAAGACCTTGGGCTTGTTGAGGATTAGTTTACATAAAAGCAGAGAAGACTTATCTTTCAAAAACCAATTACACAGCTGTACGCTCTCCCCTGATGTCCACCACCCAGCTCATGGGGCAAAAGCAGATTTGTTTCACACTCATTGTGCTTGTTGAGGAGAAGGAACTGGAGCCTGCTTACCCCTTGATACAGGTACTCATATGCGTGATCACTCCCAGCCACCCTCTGGTGTGGGGACGGTCAAATACAGACAGTGTAGTGCTCTCTTGTATCCCACACATTTTTGTCACTCATTACACTTGGCATTATTCTTTGGAAGAACAATTGTATCAATATTATTTGGGGTTTTTTCACATTCCTCCACCTCTGTCCTTCTCTCTTGATCCTCTGATCCTTGCTTTCCGGAGTGTTTTTGCCCTTCTTTTCTTTCAGGGTTCACTCCACACCCTGGGCTGAAACGACCACAATGGGGTTGATAACAGCAATAGCAGCATCCTCAGCAGGCATCAGTTCCCTGCCCTTGGGATCAGCCAGAGAGACGGGGTTCATCGCTTCCCACCACTAGTTCCAGCCAAGTAGAGACCTGGCCTGACATGATTTCATCACACATCATATCAAAAGTATCACCTTTGTCCAGGCTGCTCTCAGGAGTGGAGATCCACACAGGAAGAAGAAAAATTATCTATTTTGCTGTTGTTTGAAATTGTTTCACATCCCTCTAAGAAGCTCAGCTCAGCAGGGGAGAAGCAGTTTCCTGGAACCGATGCTGATGCTGAGCCCCTGAAGGATGGATGGAACTCCAGGTACCAAACATCAGACCCACACATGCAACAGCTGCTTTCACGTGAGGAGTGGGTTTGGCAATCTCAGTAATATTTCTGTTAATATAACCATTAGGAGGTTTTATGCTTCCCACCTAAACACCCAACTCAAAGTGGGACATTTAAACACCAAAGGTGATTTCAGTAGGATCTACATGGCTCTCCAGATCTGGCCCTTTGGCTTTGAGTCTTTTCCATCTTATGACTCCATCCCAGTGGCACTTGCTGCAAGCACTGTTATGGAGCTGCCTCCAGGCTGCTCCTCTTTCAGCCCCAGAGACATCACTGCAGGACCGGGAGCCTCTGGGTGCCCACCCGGCAGGGCTGGGGCTCCCAAGGTGTCTCCAGGCACCTTCTGGGCCCGGGGACAGCGATCCCAGCCCGGGGACAGCGATCCCATCCTGAATCCTCGCTCGAGCCTGAGGAGGGCGGCTCCGGCCCCCGTTGGCGGGAACACTAAACCCCGCCCCCTCCCCACCCCTGGTTACGAATCCACCAATAGCTCTCGCAGAAAGGTGACAGACATTCTTGTCACCCAATGGAGCCCAGCCGAGCGCACGCCGCGCTAATAAGCGCAGCGCGGGCAGCCCATCGCCCCGCCCCCCGCCTTATATAAAGGCGAGCTCGGGTAGGGCTCATGCTGTTGCGGTGCTGCTCAGACACGTTGCGCGTCTGTCCCGGCGCTCCCGAGCCATGGTGAGCGCGGGGTGGGGGGCGCAGGGGGGTCCTGTGCGCTGCGGGAAAGAGGGGGAGGGGGGCGGGNCATTCCCGTGTCGCTCCCGCCGTCTCGTCCCAAAATGGTGGCGACCCCGCCGAGAACATGGCGGCCCGTGGGACCCTCAGCCCTGGGCACTGCCATCCCCCGTGGCCGCGGGTCCTTGCGGGAGCTGCTCGGGGCCCACTGGGTGCGACCACGGGGAAGCTCCGTGCGGGACCCGCAGAGGCGGAGCAGAGGAGCTCCTGTGTTCCCCCGTCCCGGTGTTCCCCAGGTACCGCTCGCTGCCCGCGCCCGCTGTGCTGTGAGGCGTTGGGAGCGCCGCGAATGAGCTGATGTGGAGAGTTCCTGGAGGACTGGCGGGGGTGAATGACCTGGCAGGTTGTGAGTCACCTTGAAAGGGGGATCGGGAAGGTGTGACCAGACGTCCTACAGGACAGGGTCCAGGTGCTGAGCTGGGCAGCACAACAGGATCGGGGATGGGCGTGCGGCCCTTCCCCGTGGGGGTGTTGGCCTCCTGCACCTCTCTGTAAAGAGACTGTCAGAAGGTTACATGAGCTTAACAAAATGTGGCAAAACTGCTTCTGTAGGCTTGTGAATGCGTGCAAAATATGTCTTGAACTGCAAATGGTTATAAGGTTACAGTGACGCGGTGTGTTGATGTCCTTGTCCTTGCACTTCCTCGAGGAGCTGTTTCTAGTCTCGCTTTTTAAATAAAGTCAAATCGGAGTGTGAGTACAGCCCCTGGTCTTTGCCAAGGATACAGTTTCCCTGGAGTCCTATCCCAGGGAAACCACGTATGATGTGCTGTTGAGCTTGGTCTGAGCTGGCACAGCCGTTCTCAGCAAATCTGGCTTTCCATCAACCTCACACAGGTTGAGCTGGACCTTGAATACTGTGCTGGGATGTGCAGGGGACGTACAGCCTGACAGTGGTTTGGTGGAGGCAGCTGGGAGGCTTTAACCCAGCAATGAGTGCAGGGGCTGAGTCTGCTGCTGCTGGAAGGGCAGTGACAGAGGACAGGCCAGTGCCCTTCAGCTGGAGCCACATCCCATAGGGAAAGGAGATAGAGACTGAGCTGGAGAAATTCTACCTAAATTTTTACTGAAACTGTTTCTGTGCTTGCAAATAATGTAAGTGTGGGGAGAGCATTACTTTAGTGAAAAAAAGCATTCTGTGTTATGGCTTGAATGCAGCACTTACCAGCACTCTGTAATACACTTTTAAACTCTATTAATTACAAAACTTCCCTCAGTGATGTGTGAAGGCCCTGAGCTATAATCAGTGTGACAGCTCTCTTGCCTGTCATTGCAACTTGGAGATGATACTTTCAAGGCTCAGATTTTGTTCTATTTTTTAGTATTCTTGATACTGTGAAAAGGCCACACAGAGCAAAATAGGCAGAGAGTATTTCAGTGTGTGACAAAGATTTGTTTAATTAAATAGCTATATACTACTTAGAAGTCCTTGGTAGAGTTGCAGGGAAGCAGTTGAAGGAACTCTTGAAGCAGGATGAACAGTAGGAGACAAGGACTGACCTTATCTAGCCAAGTTTTGAAAACCTCCAAGTATGGAGATCCCTTTCCACCTCTCTGGTGACCTGTTCCAGGGCCACAGTGTTTGGGAGGCTTTTCCTAACATGAACCTAAAACCTCACAGCAGCCTCTGAGCATCCAACTTGGACCCACCTGCAGTGCAGAGGGAAGGCTTCTCCTGTGCTGGCTGTGTACCTCCTTTTGTACCCTCGCACATGGTTTGCCTTACCCTGGCTCGAGGATGAGAATGTCTTGTGGGACACCCAGGCAGGTTTTTGTGGTGATCCCCAGGATCTTTGCAGCAGGGCTGATTCTCAGTTACTGCTGTTTGTACTGGTGCAGGGAGTCACTGCCCCATGTGCTGAACTTTGTACTCTGTCAAAGTAAACATGCCAAAGTTTAATGTGTCATCTGTAGCACCTGGTCTGTGCTTGTATTGCCAAGTTGTACTTTCAGACATACATTTTCTTTAGAACAAGAGTCATTGCTGTTGCTTTGTGTGGTCTTAATGTAGTGCTTGTTCCTGTGATGCTGGAAAGCTCATGTGTCGTTTACCTGGTTTGGGCATGCTAATCATGGAATCCTTTGGGTTGAAAGGGACCCACAACGGCCATTGAGTCCAACTCCTGGCCCTGCACAGGACACCCCAGTAATTGCACCCTGTCTGGAGTGTTGTTCAAACACTCCTTGAGCTCTGGCAGTCTTGTGCTGTGCCCAATGCCCTGGGGAGCCTGTTCAGTGCCTGACCACCCTCTGGGGGAAGAATCTTTTCCTGAGACCCAACCCTCTCCTGACCCAGCTTCATGCCATTCCCTTGGGTCCTGTCCCTGGTCACCAGAGAACACTCTGCTTCCCCTTATGAGGAAGATCTAGACCATGATCAAGTCTCTCCTCTAGGCTAAACAACCCAAGTGACCTCAGCTGTTCCTCATACCCTTGTCCTTGACACCCTTCACCATCTCCACCATCTCTGTGGTGTAGTGTAGTCCTTGTACACCCTTTCAATGACCTTCCCCAGCTGCTTAGGAGCTCCACCAGTAAGAGGTGGACTGGTAGGACCTCAGTCAAGTGAGGCTCTGTGGTGGTCTTTAGTCTGGCTCCAGGGCAGAGGGGCTCCAGCCTTGGAACATCTCCGTGGCCTCCTCTGGACTCGCTCCAGCAGCTCCACGTCCTTCTGATGTTGGGACCCCAGAGCTGGAGGCAGCTCTGCAGGTGGGGTCTCACATGAGAGGGGCAGAAGGGCAGAATCCCCCCCTCCCCTGCTGCCCACGCTGTGGGATCAGCCCACGGCACGGGGGGTTTCTGGATCCCAGCACACACGGCTGGGGCATGTCCAGCCTGTTACCCACCAGCACCCCCAAGTTCTTCCCCTCAGGAGCTGCTCTCGGTCCATTCCCTGCCTGGCCTGTACTCCTGCTTATCCTGGAATTCCAGGGGACAAAATTGCCTTGCCCAGTCATAGGGTCTGAAGGTAACTTGACGTTGAACTGCCTTATATGCAGGCTCTTCTAGAACATGTTCAACTGTCACTCAAAAACAGAACTTGAATGTAAAATGCCCCAGATGGACCAGAAATTTGGAGATGTTTCCAATGTGTTTTTTTACCATTCAAAGCCCTATGCTGAAATATTAAAGAAGCTGGCATTATGCTCTGGACATCAAAGGGAACCTGGGGATCTGTAAATGGGTAGGAAGAGATCCTTTTGCTGCCGTGAACTATTTTCTACATGGCTTCCATCAGGTAGTTTTGTGTGGTGTTAAGGAATTGAGCACTTTGTGTGCAGCAGTGTGGTGTGAGGCCTGATGGTTTGTATTAGTGAAGAGATACAATGGGGTTTGTTAGGCAAAGACTTTCTTACAGAGTGGCAGAGTTTCCTTAAGAGATCAGGAGAATATTGTTCTGATTTTATGTGCATCAAATGAAGTGACCCTGGATCTTGAGGAGGGTGTTGCTGCCTCTGGTGAATGGGCTGGAGTCTGGGTGATGCTGTTCTGGACACTTAGGCCAGTGACAGGTGCAATCACCAGCTTTTCTAAATATTCAGTGTTTGGTATGAAGAGAGGAGGTGGCTGAAGGATTTGGAAGAGTTAATCAGACTCTTCCTGTCTGATTGAAGAACAACAAGGAGGAAGGAGCTTGTAAAAACCATAATGTCCAAAAGGGTCTGTCTGGGTGGAGCTGTTGATGACTGAAAGGGGCTTTTGTGTTCTGTTGTGCTTCCTGCCAAATACCCCCCAACACTAAGACAATAAGGCCAATGTCTCAATGGCTTTGCAGGCTGGGAGTTCGGGGTGGGTGTGCAGGAGGTTTGCTAAACAAGGGCAGCGCTGTTTGTGCTGAGTGATCCGTTTCTGTCCCGCAGCGCGAGTGCATCTCCATCCACGTGGGCCAGGCGGGCGTGCAGATCGGCAATGCCTGCTGGGAGCTGTACTGCCTGGAGCACGGCATCCAGCCCGATGGGACCATGCCCAGCGACAAGACCATCGGAGGGGGGGACGACTCCTTCAACACCTTCTTCAGCGAGACCGGCGCGGGGAAACACGTCCCTCGGGCTGTGTTCGTGGACCTTGAACCTGCAGTCATAGGTAAGAGTGTCCTGCAGTCTCTTGCACATCTTTTGACTTAAGGAATTCATTTCTTTAGCCCTGAAAAAAATGCTTTGGGGATGCAAATTTTCACTTGCCTGCACCTTCCTAGTGATGGAAAAGGCTTGGCTTTATTTTCATTGTGATGCCAATGGGCACTGAGCTCTCAAGAATTTCAGTATTACCTTCTGCCAGGCTGTGGGGTTAAAAGGGTCTTGTGAACACACTGCATGCTTTTGCTATCCAAGGAGTAATTATTAACCCCTTGGAACACCGTGGCATAATGTGTGCTGCAGTCAGTAGAATCTCTTTAAAAGATGGGAAAGCATCATTAAGCAGATTTCTTATTGTACATGGTGCTTTCCCAAAGCAATCTTCTACTATGTACCTTTAATAGTGCTAGCAGAAATGGGTCTCCATCACTAGCCTAAATTCAGACTTCTGGGTATGCACTTCAGCTTCCTATTACCTTATCTTTGGATAACAATCCACTCCTGAAAATCAGTTGTATTCCAAACTCTGTCAACACTGTCCCTTGGTGTTCAGGTGTCATCCCACACATCAGCCGCTCACAGTCTCCCATCCTGGGGCAGTAGCTGTACTGCCAGCTCAATGTGAGCTCCCACTTCCACAAGACCCTTTTTCCTTGTGTCACAAATCCTGGCTTTGCTCTTGCCAGTGTGTGCTGGAAGTAATTCTGCTCGAGCTGGTTTATGGCTGCCTTGCCTTGAGTAGTGACTTGAGGCTGTCATTGCAGGGCTTTGTGTTGCCTGTGCTTGTGCAGTTGCTGTGTTTATCATTCTGCAATACAGAGTTGGGGGAAATGTGTGAATGTGCTCAGGCTACTCCTGTGTACTCAAACTGTGGATCTCCTGTAGGTTCTGTTCAGTGTAACACCCCAGCCCCCATTCTGTGGCTAACACAGCAGAAGGAACCTCTGAGGGGAGCAGGGGGCTGTGGGGCTGGTCAAAGGTGGGAACATTTTAGGCTGCTAACTTTGAAATGAGCCCAAGCACCCTGGGCCATACACTAATATTCCCAGGAGCTGTTGCCTTGTGGCTGTTGTCCCCTCTGCTGCTGGCCAGGTGGTGGCTCTGAGCAACCAGGAACAGCTGAGGCATGAGGTGAGGGATGGCAGGTAAAGCTCTCACCTGGCCTTGGGGGAGGGGGAGCTGGTGAGTCTCAGGACAAATGAAAGGTAGTGAGTGTTCAGTGCTTGTTAATGATGCAGATGTAGTATGGGGAGAGGGGCAAGAGGCTGTCTTAAAGCTTGGTAATATTCAAGGTTACATCCTGTGCCTTTCTGGGGGATAGCTGCCCTTCTTTATGCCTGCCTGGCTAATGTGAAAATTACTACTCCAGATTCCTGGGCAGGGCTAGGATGAGACTCCCCATTCATGCAGCAAGTCCCTCTGCACTGAGTTTATGAAAACCCATCTCCTGTGCAAGCAGCAGCTCTGCAGCTGTGTGCACAAGGGATTTCTGTCCTTCCAGATCAGTGCTGCTCTTGGAGAAAGCAGCAGGATGCTGGACATATGCACCAGCTCTGTGGATGTGGTGGTAAAATACCATCACACTTTCCACCACAAAATAAGGCAGTGACATCTGGGAATTCAACACAGGTGTCCTGGAAAGTCTAACCCAGCTAGACTTCAAAAGATGAAGCACAGCATGTCTGGTTTAGCTGTTCCCTGAATTCTAAATTCTTTGTTCCAGCACACTTGTAGCCTAGTGACTGATCCTCTGAACTCTACTAGTTTTGTTATTCCCCAGGACCATCCTGACTCACACTGCACCTATCAGCTGCCTTTTTCTTTAGGTTCTATATTTTTCCTAATTACCCATATTTATCCTTTATAATTTGGAGTGGTAACATAGGAAGTCTTGTACACATGAGTATTTGGGATAGTAAACTTCTCCAAATTGTTCTTGTTTTGATGTAGTCTTAGAAATACTTTAGAATATTGGATTGCAGACTGCAGTGGGAGCTGCTCAGCCTAAACTGGTTTGAATAGTAACTGTATTTTTACATCTTGGATTTTACTTATCTTTGTCTTGCTAGCTCTCTTCAGCTGCAGTTCACAAAGCTCTCTGCTGCCCAACTGATTTTAATGAAAGGATGCAATACTGCATTAGCACACAACTCAAGAATGGCTTGAGCTAAACCAGAGACAAAGCTCTGCTGAGTGTCTTTGTACCTCTTAGGACAGAGCTTTAGCCTGCTAGATGTAAGTGCATATTTCTGGGACTAGTGGAGATTGTAACCCTAAATCAGTCTCCAGATGATTGCTGGGGGATGCTGTGTGTGCATTTGCACCATTTCTTTAACACAGCTCTGTGTGCTGGAGCTTACAGCTCAGGGTTTGGATAATTGCAGAACTCTCCAAGAGCAACTCTTGTTTCTTTTGAACCCTTCTCTACCTTTGGCAGAAAGTACAGTGAAGGGAAAGAAGACAAAACAAGCAGCATTGGCTCTGCCTGCCCACAGCTGCAGAAACAACAAGGCAGCATCCTGAAGGGCTTGAAGTAAGGGGGAAAAGCAGGATTTCAGCTGCTGAGCTGCAAAATTGGCCTTAAGTTGTCTTAAACTGGAAGAATGATTCTGCTGCCACAGTCCAGTTTTTAAATTGCTCTGGCAGGCCAGTTTTAAACTCAGGTGTAAAATGGAACAGTTTCTTAAGGAGTAACTTAATTTTAATTAGTGATTCAACATTCAGGCTGTAGAAAGTATTGTCACCTACTGATTGGTAGATATCAGGTTGCTTTTTATCTCTAGGGGTTTAGGTACCTTGTTCTGGACACCCTCAGAAGTCTGAAAAACCTGGTCCACATAGAAAATTAACTTTTAAATAATATTTATCTACTATGTAATACTAATTATCTTGTCTCTCCCCAGATGAAGTTAGGAGTGGGACATACAGGCAACTCTTTCATCCTGAACAACTGATATCTGGGAAAGAAGATGCTGCAAATAACTATGCTCGAGGTCATTACACAGTTGGGAAAGAGATAATTGATCTAGTTCTAGAGCGTGTCAGGAAACTGGTAAGACTCTCTTCTTCACTGAAAGCTCTTAAACTTCATATATAGTTTCTTGTTCAACTTTAGAAAGCCAGGACAAAAAATTATGATTCACATAGTTCCTGCTGGAAAAGGAGTGGTCTCTGACTGTGACTCTTTCAAGGAAGTTTAGATAGGAATGTTTCCTTCCATGGTTTAGATTACTGTTTCCATTTCCTGCTGTTATGATTTCTGAAATAATTTTGTGGGAATAACAGTAGAAAAGAAACAAATCTCAATGAGCTGGGATGTTTCAGGCTCCCCAGTACTTTGATCATGTGGCAGACTTACCAAGATAGCAGCTTGGGAGGTCTGAGTTCCCTTTTTAGGGCTGCTAAGCATGTACATTACCCAATCTGTGTCACAAAAGTAGGAATTCTCATGGTACAAAACAGCTCAGGTATACCTCTGCTTTGATATGAAATCATATTTAAGTGTCTTTGTGAAAAGTTCACCTTTTGCAGATCACAACTGGAATTATTCTCAGCACTTGGCTGCCACAGTCTCTAATTAAAGCAAAGATAAGTTTGCAGCAGGTTGTACTTTGACCTGAAAAACACGGTTGTAATTTCTCTTTACAAGCTGTTGGAAGTCCCTGTCAGTCCTGGGAATTGAGCTGAGCATCGTGTGGCACCTCTTTGTGAGGACAGGGCTGTCTCATTTTGTCATCTGAGAAGCCTGAACTGGACTGGCTCTGTAATACACTGTGACAGCTCACTCCCCTGAAGAGATACATGCTTGGCACTTGTACAGGATTAGAACAGGAGCTCTGGGATGGGGGACTGCTCCACTTTTGTGCAGGTAGAGAATGTCAAATCAGTGTAAGGGATAGATGGTATGTAGGTCTTTCAACATTGCTGCTCTTCTTGGACATTGTTAATGGCCTTGGCTGAGAATTGGGAGTAAAGGGGGGGTTTAAGGTAGCAATTGAAGAGGTTTAAAACAGAATACAGTGCTTTTCGTGGGACACCTCCTTGATTATTGGTGGATAAATCAAATTCAGTACTTCTGAAGCTTGAACAGTTGATATGTGTCAGAATTCAGAGCTGTCTTTCTTGAGCTTGATTTGGGATGCTTAATGTCCACACAATGACTTGAACACCTGTATTTTCTCTTTCAGTCAGATCAGTGCACTGGCTTGCAGGGTTTCCTGATTTTCCACAGCTTTGGGGGAGGCACTGGATCTGGTTTCACCTCTCTGCTGATGGAGCGGCTCTCAGTTGACTATGGGAAAAAATCCAAACTGGAATTCGCCATCTACCCCGCGCCTCAGGTCTCGACAGCTGTCGTGGAGCCGTACAACTCCATCCTGACCACCCACACCACCCTGGAACATTCCGACTGTGCCTTCATGGTTGATAATGAGGCCATTTATGACATTTGCTGTAGAAACCTGGACATTGAACGCCCGACCTACACCAACCTCAATCGCCTCATTGGTCAGATAGTGTCGTCCATCACCGCTTCCCTCAGGTTCGATGGTGCCTTAAACGTGGATCTTACTGAATTTCAGACTAACTTGGTGCCTTACCCCCGGATCCACTTCCCGCTGGTGACGTACTCGCCGATTATTTCGGCAGAGAAGGCCTACCACGAGCAGCTCTCTGTGTCTGAGATCACCAACGCCTGCTTTGAGCCCTCCAACCAGATGGTGAAGTGTGACCCCCGCCACGGCAAGTACATGGCCTGTTGCATGTTGTACCGCGGGGACGTCGTCCCCAAGGACGTCAACGCCGCCATCGCCGCCATCAAAACCAAGCGCACCATCCAGTTTGTGGACTGGTGTCCTACTGGTTTTAAGGTAAGTCTCAGTCCCATCATGGCTTTTCAGACTTCTTATTCACTGTCCTGGGCCCGTGGAGTGTATTTGCTGGTTGAGCTGTTCTGTAGGTACCTGGGTTGTATTTTAGGAAATGGAGGTTTGGGCTCTCATACAGAGCAGCTTTGTGAGTGACACACTTTATTCAGCTCCTGTTGTCTGACTTTGTTTATAGACTGTCAAACACCACAGAGAAACTCATGGTCTCTTCTGCATCTCCTGTAGGTTGGCATCAACTACCAGCCCCCCACAGTGGTTCCTGGGGGAGACCTGGCCAAAGTGCAGCGGGCAGTCTGCATGCTGAGCAATACCACGGCCATTGCCGAGGCCTGGGCTCGCCTGGACCACAAGTTTGACCTGATGTATGCCAAGCGTGCCTTTGTCCACTGGTATGTTGGAGAAGGGATGGAGGAGGGGGAGTTCTCAGAGGCTCGGGAAGATTTGGCTGCTCTTGAGAAAGATTATGAAGAAGTGGGCACAGACTCGATGGATGGAGAAGAAGATGCAGGTGAAGAGTATTAAATCCAACAGTGAATTGCAAGTCTTTGCCATTTTACTGCCTCTTTAGTAGCCATGTAAATCATGTCAACTGATTGGAATAAACTTCTTTAATCAAGAACTTTGGTAGTGTCCAAGCACTATGTACACTCATTAACTATGCAGTCAGCAGTCCAGGAGGTGGAATTTCTTTTTAAGGAAGGTAGCTGAATAAAATAACAATGCTATAGTTCAATGAGTTCTTGTCTTTAAGGCACTGCTATTTGTCTTTTCCCCCAGAATGAGACTAAAATGAGCTGGAGCTTTTGCTGGAAGATGAGTTAGCTACATTTTGTTTCTGAGACTCTAAAGCTGGTGTCACAAGAGGCAACAGGAACTAACCTTGTGTTACCTGTAAAAGATGCAACACCTTCAAAACCAAAGGCTATTGGGTTAGTTTTCTCCTATTTTTAGATTTAATGGGGGCCAGTAACTTAGAGATGCAGTAAGGATGGGGAGGAGATGCCCAGGAAAGATGTACCATAGCATGAGGAACCTGGAAGGGAAAGATGCCCAGGAAGGGTGTGTCATAGCATGAGGAAATGCCCACCTCAGCCAGAACCTGTGTAGTGGTTGCTCTTGTGTTGCTGTGTCCTCCCACAGAAGGAACTGGAGTCCCTGTCTGCAGCTCTTATCAGTCAACCTTTGCCTGAAGCAAAATTTCAGGGTTAACTGGCCAGGGTTAAACACTAGTTTTCCCTAAATCTAATTGTTTTGCAGAAGTAATTAGTCCACAGGTTCAGATATGAACACTGTCATCCTTCTGAACAGGAGGGGATTTGGCTAATCAGGTTTATCTTCAAATGTGGACAGCCTCTGTCTGAAAGCTTCTGCATGGACTGAATGGGGGCCTGGGCACACAGTGACCCACAAACCACAGAACTTCACTGCCATGGAGTTGGATGACTGAGGAATCTTCCCCCAAAGGTGGAATAGTAAAATGTCAAGATGATGATTGAATACTGAATGCAATTACAGGATACCAAAGTCTGACTCCAGGATGAGATTTGGGCTGGAGAATTCCCTGCTGTCCTATTTCAACCTTATTTATATTGCTTCTGATTTAATAGCAGAATGTGATTGAGGCCAAGCCTTGCAGCATGTTAGCTGCAGATGTGCATACCTGCTTGGAGGGAGTCTCAGCTGGGGTATGTGAAATTCCTGAACTCCCTTCTGCTTGGAAGCCTCAGTGCTCAGGTAATGCTGAAGTATCTGACATCCCCTCACAAAGTGGGGCCCTTTCCCTGGTCGCAGCTGGGTGGACTTGTTCTAGACTGGGGGTATCAGCTCTAATTTAGAGTAACAGGCTGCTGCTGTTCATGGAACAGCCTGGTCTGTGAGGGCTCACCAAGAACTGCTTGGGCTGAAAACCTGTTGTCCTGTCTCTGTTGGTTTTTGCAGCCATTGGGTTGAGTCAATCTGATTTGAACTTCTTGGAACTGGAAGCTGCCAATTTTACACAGATGGGGGGAGCAGTCTTAGGGCTTTACCACTTCAGTGAGTTGCTCAGTGTCAGCTCCTGTGCAGGATGTCAATCATACCTCCTGCAATTCAGCACAGCTGAGTGTGGCCAATGTTTCAGGGAGTTTCTTGTTTTGCTTTTCTTGTGGTATTATGATGCAGGGCAGAAATAACTATGGAGAACTTAAAGTCCTGTTAATTAACTTATTTTCCTGCTTACTGGTTGATTAAGCAAACGCTTGGCAGGGGACAAGCACATTCCTTCCAGTCAGAACAGCTCCATTTCAGCACACATGCAGGTTTTAGTGGGATGGCAGTGCCCATGAGAGGAGTGTGCAAAGGGCTGTTTCAGGCCTTGCAGGTGTCAGGTTTTCACAACACAGATCCTGTGGGCAGCAGATCATGGAGAGGACTCTGTGCCACAAGTGCCAGCACCATGATTTCCTTTGCAAGTTCAGTGTTTCAAGGTTATGGATTTCTGAACTGGCCTTCATTGTAATCTTTTAGTAGTGATTTGGCTCTCTGTGAGGAATATGATTTCACTCAGGCTTGGCCTGCTCTGTCTCCTGCAGCAGTGTCTGGGTTTTAGTGCACATGTGGATTACCCATATTTAGGACACTGCCAGTGCAGTGGGAATTGGCTCGTGGTGTGTCTGTGTTTTATCCAGGCATGGAAGTGATGAGTCTGTGCAGGGCACAGCACTCAGCAGCTCTGCAAAACCCTTGTGCATATGGAATGCTGAGCTCTGGGGAGCTGGGAATCTCACTCTGTGTAGGCAGATGAGATGCATTATGCTTTTAATTTTTAAAAGTAACATGTAATGCTACTTAGAGAAGATGTAATCTGAACCACCACTGGAGGTTTCACAAGAGATGCTCTGTCACATGGTAGCCATTGGACTGATGCTGCAAACACATTATACATTTTCAGCCTACATCATACTTGAAATTTCTTTATATTAGTATGAAGAAACACTGTTGCCTTAGCTAGTGGGCAGCTGATCTCAGTGTAGGCATGTGTATGCTGAACTAAGATAAGATAGGGTTTTTCTCAGATATGAAGCCAAGATAATTACAGCAGGAAAATCCTGCTAAAACTGCTCTTGCTTCAGCGAGCTGCAGAAATCCTTAAACAAGTTCTAATTACTGGCTCTATGGTTGAATGAACAAATGTGTGGTTCATCTGTTTCCTGAAATGTAGAGGAGATCTTGCACTGAATTAAAATTTGAGTTTAAGAATGTGTACCTGGAACTTGCAGAGGCTCATATTAGCTGCCCCTTTAAGGAAGTTGCTTGCTTTGCACTCTGAAAGCCTTTCTCTAATTCTACACTTTAAATGTTGTTTTCCTTGATAAGAAATGCCCATAGTGGTGCTTTGCACAGTCATGTGCCTGTTTGCACTGGCAGAAGGGAGGGCATTATCTGGTGGTAACTAAATATATCTTTACCTGTGTGGTGACACAGCTTTCTCCACTATTGAGATTGGCAATTAATAGCTCTCACCTGATGGAATCACTTGTGTGAGTCATGAAGTGAAGGAGGAAGAGGAGGAGGAGGAAGTGGGCTGGAGCCCATGGCGGTCACTGTGAACTTTGTAAATCCTGGTGTTATCTGTAAGATCTGTTCTGGGATGGTTCTGGTGCTGTGCCAGGGGAATGCAGTGCAGCAGAATCTGATTTCCACCCACTCTGCCCTCTGAAAAAGCAATCCAAGTCCCCTTTAATGTGCTAATATCTGTATTATATATGTAATTATGTACATTCCTAATTTCTATAGTAAGCATGCCACTGTGTAATTGTAAGATAAAAATCTCATTTGGGCAGCAGAGGTAATGTAAGCCCACAGCTACACATGCTGACACCCCTTTCCTACAGAGCAAATAAAATCAGAAAGGGCCTCTGTGTCTCTGATAGGTCAAGTTTTGTCACACAGGTAACATTCACCCTTTCAGCCTATTGTTGCAAAGCAGGAACTTATCTAGGGGAGCTCTTTGGAGTTGGAATTGGTGAGATTTTAAAGTGAGTAAATAAACAGTGGGGTGACTCCAATATTGTGCTGGAAAAAGGGAAGAGTTTGCACATAACACTGCTTTTGGTGGTGGTTTTGGAAAATACAAAGCATTATCTGAAAGAAATGGATAGTGTAAGTTGCTAGTAAAGATTCTCTGGCTTTACCTTCTTCCTTTCTCCACAGGATAGTGGTGAGGGGTCAGACAATGATGGTTTCTGGGCAGTTTAGGGTGACTTCTTAAGGAACTAGCAAGAAAGCCAAGGGAATAGCAGTGTCAATCCATTAGTTTTTGTCCACTTAGAGCAGCCATAGTTATGTTGCCATAGTTCTTGGCTGTCTTGTCCCAGGCCTTCAGCCTTGCTAGTCCTGCTATTGGCATCCTGCTCCCGCTCTGACAAACTCTCCAAGACAAGCCAGACCAGCATCGTTCTGAGCTCACCTCTGCTTTTCAGTCCAACCTCTGTGAATGTTGTAAGAGCTGAGACCTGGTGCTGCTGATGTGCTGTCCTGTGCCGTTGGCCTCTGATGGCCTTAGGGGCCTGTGTTCTGCCAAATAAACCTCTCTGCCTTTGCACCAGGCCATGGTTTCCTGTATGTAGGAGATGCTGCACAGAAGCAAAGCTGCAGTGGTCACTATTTATAGTGCAGAGCTATTTCGGTGTAATGGGGTGGATTTTTCCACAGGCCTTGCTGAAGTTTTGTAGCAATGGAAGATTCCAGTTATTTTGCAGATTTTTGTCAGTCACAGACTGTTTGGGGTTGGAAGGACCTTAAAGCTCATCCAGTTCCACCTCCTGCCATGGGCAGGGACACCTTCCACCAGCCCAGGTTGCTCCAAGCCCTGTCCAACCTGGCCTTAAACAATTCCAGGGATGGGGCCACCACAGCTTCTCTGGGCAACCTATGCCAGGGCCTCACCACTTTCACAGTACCTTTGAAGTCACATTTCTTCTTAAGTCATAAAAGTTCAGGAAGAAAAATCAGCCTGGTGTTAAATGTGAAGATACCATACCCTGTATAGGAGCTGTGAACTACCATGGCCAAGAAAGGATATTCCTTCTGTCAGGAAAAGGGTAGTGGATTAGGTGACTCCTGATCTTACCAGTTTTGTCATGTTTATAAGTATTACTTCAAATAAAAAAGCATTTTCATTTGAACTCTGAAAACAAGGACTGGGTTTATAAGCAAATTCAGCAGTAAAGACCTGAAGAACAACTTTCCATCATATTGCAGGACTCTCTGGAAGAGCTGTAGGGGTTTCTCTGTGTGTTGGGGAGGTGATAGTGATTAATCCCTTCCTTATATCTGGATCTGAACTGGAGGGAGGACTAACAGTGTTACTTCCAGGCTGTGCAAAGACTTTGATCTACAGATTTCCCCTAAAAGTTGGGCAAGCAGATTAAAGATGTGGAGTCTCAACTGGCTGTTAATGGGGAGAGGAACTGAGAGCATGATGAGGTGGGAGAAATTACATTGCTCTGAAGGTATTGTAGGTGTTAGCTGATGAGACACTGAGAAATACCAGGACACTAAATAAAATCAAAAATAAAAAGAGGAAAAGGGCAAGAGTCACATGAGGAGTGGTGAATTGAGTCTGTTAAACCCTGGTCTCCATCTTTCTGCTGCCATATCCCTGTTTCTTGGCTTTCTGCAGATTTTCCTTTGCATGGCCAGCTTCATGTGGCATAAAACATGTCCAGTTGCTTATTCTCAGACCTGTGATACTGCCCTGTTTGCTCAACCTTCCAGGCATCATTCAGGAGCATGTTTCCCCACTTTCTCTGCAGCATGATTTTGGTTTCCCTGGTCTGTATCAAGAGCTTGGAGTACTTGGGCAAAGAAAGTTCTTCTCTTCAAATGTTTACAAGAAAACAACAGCTGTAAATATTAAGTTTGAAGGTCTAGAAAACATCCTAGAAACACTTCGGAATTACTTTTTTCTCATACTGAACAATTTATTAGAAATGCAGGGAGACTTGCGAAGTCTTAAGTGAATTACTCTAAAAGAGAAAGAAAGGAGGTGGATCTGACTCCCTGTCAAATGAAGTACTCCAGTGCACTGGATGTGCTCAACTTGGCTTTAAGAACTACTCCAGGCTTTTGTGTGACACCAGTAAGTGTGCAAGAGGTCTCTCAATTTTGGCCCAATATGTGCAGCTGTGATTGTGTCACATCAGCTGCAAAGCTGAGGGAGGAACAAGGGTTTCAACTTTTCTTTTGGGGGGTTCAAAAAACTGGGAAGAGACGCCTGATCTTAAGCAGGAATATTGAAATTCACTTTATAAGTCGGGGGCTGGAGATCAGATGGTCAGGGAGAAGCTGAAAAAAAAGTGTTCAAGCTGATTTTACAGGCTGGGTTTGTGTCCATATGGATGTGATTGGTGCTCCAGAAAGGCTGCACCAAATGTGTTGCATTAGGCCTTTCTTCCCCTTCAGCTCTGTTCCCTTTGGGAGGTGATGGGTGATGTTGAACTGCCATCACACTGTGGTGAGGGCCTGTTTGTGGCTTCCTCAAGAGCTGCAGTTCTTTTATCTCTAAATAGTTTAGGATTGAAACAGTGAAATGCTGTTGCTGGGCTCTATCTGCAGACTTATCTCTGTCTGCTCCTTATACACCAGTCAGCTCTGCTACTTGGGCAGTTCATCAAACAGATCAGAGGAGGAGATATTTGAGCAGTCCATAACTCTCAAACTGTGCCTTATGTTTGGGCAGGATTCACTTTTTCCAAACATACCTGTTTAGTTACCTGTAGCCTGAGTGAGGTGTGCTGGGATCCTTTTGCACTATCAAGGGGATTAGGGGAAAGAAGATAAAGAGGAGCAGGAGTTTTTTCTGTCCATTCTAAAGTTAAAATTAAGTGGACTTTTTCTAAGTGTCTGTTGAAAGCCAAATGTGTCAAGTCCAGAACTTGCATTTGACTTCAAAAGACTTAAATTGGGACAAATTATTCTGTCCAAAATGGCTCAAACTTACTGAGACTTTGCTCAGGAGTGGCTCAGGGAACTGGGGGTGGCTCAGCTTGGAGAAAAGGAGGCTCAGAGGGGACCTTCTTGCTCCTTCCAAATCCCTGACAGGAGGGTGGAGCCAGGGGGGGTCCAGCTCTGCTCCCAGGGAACAAGGGTCAGGAAAAGCCTCAAGTTGCACCAGGGGAGATTTAAGCTGAATTTATTAATGAGAAGGGTTGTCAAGCACTGGAAGGGGTTGCTCAGGGTAGTGGTGGAGTCACCATTCCTGGAAGTGCTCAAGAAACACTGGGATGTGACACTTGGGGACGTGGTTTAGTCCTGGACTTGGCAGTGCTGAGGGAATGGTTGGACTTGATCTTAAAGGGCTTTTCCAACCTCAGTGATTGAGATTCTTACCCTGAGGTTTTTATCTGTCATTTCTGTGACTTTCTCAAGGCAAGAACCTCTGAGGTTACTGGCTGTCAAGTCTTGCAGTTCCTGTTTTAGAGGTGGCTGCTTTGAGGAGCTTGTTGCAGTGCTTCAGATTAGGGAGGAACCGTTCAAGAAGGCTGCCAAGACCTTCAGCATCTTCACATTACTTTTCCTTTTTTTGGAGCTCTATGGCTGCAACTGTCAAAGGCATTTCATGTTCTTACATCACCACCACTTGCAAAAGCTGCACTTCAGTCATTCTGCTGATTGTGGGGATCTTTGTGGCTTTTCAGTTATTTCAAAACCCCGTTGTGGAACTTGCCTTGGATGACTGCTGCTGGTGTGCAGTGTTTCCAAGAGATGCTGGTGTCCCATTTTGAGCCTGGTGGTGTTTCCCAGCAGTTGATTCTGTGCAATTCTACACAAGTTGTCACAGGAATGCCCCATGCTGAATTTTACATCTATATTTTAGATCTTACCTGCTGGCTATTGCTGTCCCTGTCCTCCCTCTTGTCTTGCCCATGCAACCATACTCTTACACTGCCTCTGGCACTAGGTTTTATGTTAAATTGGCAAAAAAAAAAATCCTTTTCTGGAAGAAGGGCACAGCTTTCTTTTGCTCTCATGAACTCTGTGTAGGATTAACTGGGTGCTGGAGCAGGGAGGGATACCAGGGGTCAGCTACAGCTGCTGTGGAGCCACAGGCTCCACTGTTCTCTGCTGACTGGGGCAGGATGGTTTCTGCCTTTGTTCTTCACAACTTCCATGGTGTGTTTACGTGGAAGGCAGAGCCTGTGCATGCATGGAAGTGTCCCAGTCACGTCTCAGTAAGTTATAGAACGGTTTCTGCCATTGTCCACAAATGCTTTTGAATCTGGCGTTAACGCTTTACAGGGAGCACATATGGTACCCAGAGGTGGGGGTTCCTATTCCCTGACTTCCCTCATAATTCCAGCAAAAGTTACTGGCCCTTCCATGCAGAGTACTCCTGTTTCTATGCAGAGTGCTCCTGTTTCTTGTTTTACTTTCTGCCGTGTTTAGTGTTTATCTTCCTCTCTCTGTTTTCAAATTCTGTGCCTGTTTTTCTGCTTGTTCACTGCTGTTGCAGATCCCAACAGAGTGTTTTGGCTCCAGCTTTGTCTATTAGAGCATATGTGCACTGGCTTCCTTGTTATCACTGCCTGCAAGTATTTAATGCCTGGTAAGTGTTGGATCTGCATGTGTTGGATCAGCCTGATGAGGCTGAGGGGGAGCAGTTTGACCCCATATTAACTTAGACTCTGTTTACTTTGGATTGGATGTATTAAACACTCATATGTGGTTAGTGCAGACACCTGTGTGCTGATACACCCATTTTTTTGCTAATTGTAGGTGGTGGCAGAACAAGAGCATTCCTCACTCTTGTACTTGTGGTCACTAAAGGCTTTTCTTGTTTAGTCTTGTACTTCTTTGCAAAAGGTGCTCTGAAATCTGTTGGAGGCTTTGAAATTTTTACATCATCTTCCTCAGATGTGTGAGGTTCCAGGTATGAAGGCAATAAGCCAGGCTTCCTTTGTGAAACTCCCTCAGAACTTGATGCATTTGAAGGCCTGATTTTTTGGACTGTAGATATTCCAAATTCTTTCCATTGCCAGGTTGTTTAATCCCATCCTTTCCCCTTTGAATCCTTCCAGCTCCCCAGCTGGTTTTAGCTCAGGTGCCATCTCCTTGATTCAGCATCAGTCTGCCTTGGTATGATTCCTGCAGGTTCTTGCCACCTTTGCTGACTTTGTCACCTTTGTCATCAGTATTGACTGAAATGCCTTAATTCACGTAGCTCTTGCTCTTGTTTGCCAGTGTACCTGAGTGATCTACAAGTATTTCTGCACCTTTAAATCCCTTTCAGAAGCTGTTTTTCTATGGTTCTTCACCAGTGAATGAGTGGTTTAAACCCTAAACTTATGTCCTGGCTTCTTGTCAGCTTTGGACTGTAAATTTTTAGTGTATTCTAAGTGATCCACAGGGACTTAGATGGCTTTGTGTGTACTTGCTGTTTGAAACTAGGCTACTGGCTAGGTGGGAGAGTTTAAGGGTGTAAATCCCTCTGGAATGCAGGTGTCCAGGCACAAGGATCCCCCAAATCCTGTGTTGTTGCACAAGGTAATGAGGTCTCCTCACTGCCTTGGTAATGTCACCTCTGGTGTGTCTGAAAGCAAGTGAGTCCTGGAGCATGTCTGGGTAACTGAGGGGGATTTTTGGCTGCAGCAGAGGCAGGAAGCCTGACTAGGAACAAGATTTGCTAATTAAACACTTTCTGAAGAAACAGCTTCTCTCCTTGCCCAGGCCTAAGGGTGGTGTCACAGCATCAAGGGAGAGGGTGGGGGCTTATCTGAGGTGGCACAGTGTGGTGGCTCATGGTGACTGTGGGCTGAGCAGGGCTGGCACAGGGCACAATCTCCTGAGTTGTGGGGGTTTTACTGCTGCCTCTGCTCGACCTGTGCAGAAACCACAGCTGAGTTCAGATCCTGCTGGGGGACCAGTCACGATGGCACTTTTTGTTTCAGCCAAAGAGTTGGAGCAGAGAAGCTGCATTTTCATGTCTGAAGTGGCGTTTTTCTAAGAAAAAAGATACACTCAGTGTTTTTATGCACCATGGCAAATTGTGTTTGTCAAATTGCTTTGTTCTTGCTGGGGCTTCACTTTCTCAAGCATCGAGGCCTGAGGCTGAGCCAGTCACCCCAGGCTCCCTGTACAGAGCAGCAAGGGGGGTTTAGGGTGAAGTTACTCTAACCTATTTTAGGCATTTGCCTTAAGATAATAAACTTCAAAGCCTTACCCTCACTGACTGTCAATGCTCCATTGATGACAGGTCCCTTGTCAGCCTCCACATTTGGAGAGAATCCCATCCACTGTATGTCCTGCCTGGAAGCAGGTTTTGTCCCACACTGAAGCACAGGAAGGTACAACCCAAATTTGTTGAGTGTGAGTCAGCAGCTCAACAGAGTGAGGTGAGGCGTGTGAAACAGCACCTCAGCTCTGCCTTTTCCAGTGCTTCCCACAGCTGTGGTTTGCTTATCCTTGTTCTTAGGATAGTCTGGGCAAGGATTTGGAGTGAGGCTTTACTCAGCTTTAATAGCAGCTAATGATAGGGTAAGGGACTTGTAGAATTTTATTAATAAAAGCAATGCTGAAGGCAGTTGCACAACTGCAGAGGAGTTTCATATTGGAGCAGAGGTATTTTATGCCTCCATGTGCTCACCAGCTGTTCTTACCTGGTGTTGACAGTCCCCCCTGGAGCTGTGTGCAGCTGGGGCACTTCCGTCCGCTCTGTTCCAGCCCACAGCTGAGCTCAGGTTTCCTGCCTGCCCCCTCAGCACGGCCCCTCCACAGGGCTTCCTGTGCCTGACATCTCCTGCCTGAGGAGTTCAGGGCTGGTGGGGCTTCTCAGGTCCCCCAGAGCACAGAAGGGGTCACAGTCAGGGAGCAGGGGCTGAGCCAGCACAGAGAGGGGCAGGGGTGTGGAGTGCAGCTTCTAGAGGAAAGGCAGAAATATATTGAAACCAGAGGTTCTCTTCTAGCAAAGTTGCCAGCAGAGTACCTAATTCTCCATCAAAATGCTGCTGCTGAGACTCACTTAGCCAAGGCACAGTGGGAGACAGGCAGTTCTGGTATGTGGCACCAGAGCCAAGAGCCAGAGTGGTGTCTATGAGCTGGGAGCTTTGCTATAAATGTCCATAGCCTGGTGTACCCAGAATGCTCCAAAATTTTAACCAGGATCCTGGGATTTTTCAGCACCTTGACACTAATAGTCCTGTTTCTCAAGGACTCGCATCACCATCTCTGGGAGCAGCTGGAAAATGTAAAACCCTTCTCAAGCCTTGATGATGACACTTGGACTGCTTTGCAGGTTCGTACAGGCTGCTGGTTTGCCCAGGAAAACTGGTTTGGTTTGGTTTGATCTGTCAGAGATTCTGCTTACTAAATCTGTTTGTTCCCAGGAACCTATTTTCTTAAAGAGCAGAGAGGCTCAGCACATCTCCCTCCCTGCCCTGTGCTGCTCTAAACATGTAGTACTTTAATTAGGCCAAACTCTGCTGATGTAATGAGGTCTTCGGCTTCAGTAGAGTTTCAACTCCATATGTAGTGCTGATTGTCCCTGGACATGGCAGGATCTCCTCCAGCTTAGTTCTGGGTTATTCTGGAGTGCAGTTTATGTAATTTTAGCATATTTCCCTACGTTTTGTTCATTGGGGAGCCTCTGGGAGCTGCTTGCTTGGCTTGTGCAGTGACCAAAGCGCCGATTATCTTCTGTCTGCTCAGAAGTCCAGGGTATGGTGTTTCCTAAAGCTCTTCTCAGTGTCCTGTTGTCCCAGGCCAATGGTACCAGCACTGGGTGGTTGTTGGAGGAACTGGCTGCAGTGCATGTTCGTGCTGTGGTACAGAATTCCTGCTGGGATGGAAGGTGTTGGGTGAAGAGAGTGGTACCCAGCCATTGTCTGCAGAGCCCATTGTCTGCAGAGCAGAAGAGGTCTAGGATGGCAAGGGAAAGATTAGTCTGCCCCTCTACTCTGCTCTTGTGAGATCCCCCCTGCAGAGCTGCCTCCAGCTCTGGGATCCCCAGCACGTGAAGGAGGTGGACTTGTTGGAGGGAGTCCAAAGGACTCCAATAAGCTGATTAGTGGGATGGAGCTTCTCTGCTGTGAGGAAAGGCTGAGGGAACTGGGATTGTTCAATATCGAGAAGAGAAACTCTGGGGAGACTTAATTGTACCTCCCAGTACCTGAAGGGAGCTGACAGGAAACATGGAGAGAGACTATTTACAAGGGATGGAGTGACAAGACAAGGGGGAATGGCTTCACACTGACACACTGGTTGCCCAGAGAAGCTGTGGCTGCCCCACCCCTGGAAGTTCCAAGGCCAGGTTGGATGAGGCTTGGAGCAACCTGGGAGAGTGGAAGGTGTCCCTGCCCAGGGCAGGGGATGGAATGAGAGGAGCTTTAAGGTCCCTTCCAACCCAAACCATTCCATGATCCTATGATCTTCTTTGCAGTGTCTAAGTCAGATACATGAATGCAAACAAGTCAGTATAGGCTGTGGGAACAAGGTGCTCCAGGCAGGTGATGGCTGGTGCAGGAGAGTGAAAGGGAGGCTTACACAGGTAGGAAACTTCACAGTATTTTTCCCACCCAAGAAAACACTAAATAAGTTTTGCTAAATATCCCTGCAGGCTGAGGGAACTTCCTGCACATAAACAGTGCGTGAGGAAAGCTGTGCTGCAACAGTGTGTAAAGGGACACTGGGATGGGCAGGGTTCTCAATGGATGCTCTATTTGGGGCTCACATCTGGGTGAGGATGGAGAAATTGCCAAAGAAAAATCCCTGATGTGGTGAAGAGTGTTTGGCTTCAGTTGGAAGCCTTGGCACTCCTCCCTTTGGGCCAACCCCTTTTGATGGCCTTTGGACTACGTGTTGGAATCCTGCTCCTTTATTTTTCGCTGTCCCTGCCAGCCCAGCAGCTGCTGTGTCTCCTGGGTTAGCACTCAGCTGCAGCAAAGAGGGAAATTCTGCTTGTGGGGGACAAAAGGAACAGGCTTGGAGAAAACCCACCTAATAAAATGTGTTAATTAATGACAGTCAACAGAACCATGAAGAAAGAATGACTGCATTCTCATTCCAACAGAGGGAAATCTGCTTTCCTTCCTACGGTTTGTGCCTCTGACACTTGGGGAATTGGGTTTCTAAGCCAGACAGTGCTGTGCCACACTAATCCCCTGAACAGAGCAAACACTGCAGATGTCACAGCAGAGGGAAGACACAGAGAAGGCAGCGTACAGAAGTACACATTTGTGGGGATGAAGTGTTTATGTCTGCAGGTAGCAAGGTGGAAAGACAAGTAAGATACCTCATGGGATACAAAGACCCTCCAGGGCTTCCTGCTTACCCTAAATCTCCATATTATCCAGCCCTGAGCCATCTTGCCCTCCCCTCAAGGCAACTGCTTTTTATCCTTGGGTCATCCCTTGATCTCCCTGCTTTGCTCACCTTCAGATCTTTGTAGGTAGTGCATTTTCTCCTCCATCACAACTTCCCAGGAACAGCACTTGTGTTCGAGTTGTTTTTCATCACAGTCCCATGGGAGGCCTTTGGATGTGACAGGAGTGGCAGAAACAGTCTCACTGAATGTGGTCCTTCCAGCTCTGGCAAAAGGGGTCTTTGGGGAGTCATTGCAAAAAGGATTTACTTGCCAAACACCAGAACCCAATGGTGTTCAAGCATCCCTGATGCTCTTGGGGACCCTCAGACCCAAAGTCACAAAAGTAGTGTTCTCCTCCCTGTCAGAGCCCCTCAAGTTTGGGATGTGCTGCAGAGCAGCTGTTGGAAGGTGATGCTTAGTTTTCTCTCCAGATTGTGATATTTGGTGATTTATACTGGAGGGTCCTTTGGTGTAAATGGAAGTACAAACAGATTATGGTGTGTTTTACATTTGCGGTTGGAGCTTCCTGTGTAAATCTGATACTCTTCTGTACAAGGAATGGGGTACAGTGACTTCTGTCAGCTGTAGGTAAAATTCAGGGAAGAAAATGTCAGGAGCCCCCTGGAAAATGGAGATGTTTCCTGAGGGCTAAGGACCCTCCAGGGCTGCCAGGAGCTGAGCCTGCCTGGCACCATGAAGCCGTATCAGGTGTTACTCTGGGCCCAGTGTGTCTCTGTAAGGGTGAGACTGTGAGAGCTCAGCTCCGGCTGCTGGTGCTGCTCAGCTTGGGCCATGTGCTGATCCAAGGCACCCCTGAGCTGTGGTGGATAAGGGCCTGTGCTGCTGGGCTGGGAGCTGGTCCCTTGTCCCCTGTGCCCTTGGCAGCTGCTCTGAGCCCTGGCTGTGCAGGGAGGTATCCAACTCCTCCCTATCCCAGGGTGTGCAGCCAGGGAGGCACAGCTCCGAGAGCAGGATCTCTCCCTTTGCCATTGCCTGCATGAACACTTTACAAAAGCTGCGTCTGTTTTCCTTCCTTTCCTCCATTTTTAAGCGAGGATAAGAATTGGGTTTGTCTTTAAACTGGCCATGAGTGTTCCGTACAAATTTTTGTCCTCCTTATCCCATCTCCTGGGGATGTTCCTCTGCTGGGAAGGGCTGTGTAATGTGGAGCTGATGGGCTGAGAGTTCCTGCTGTGGCTAAAACGAACCCCGAATCCTGCAGCTCCTGCTGGGCCTGGAACTCACCGTGTGTTTGATTTTTTTTCCAATCGCTGCGCTCACAGTGAACGCTTTCTCCGAGTTTAAGCCGAAATTTGAAGCCAGTGAGCGAAGTCTCATTAAAAAATAACAGGCGGGAGCATCGTGCGCTCGTTTCAAAAAGTTGCCATTTATTATTTTTTTAACTGCCGGTTGTTGCAGCGGTGACCGTAAAACCAGCGAGGGCGGCTTTGTTGCCCGGAGGGGCCGCGGGGGTCGCGCCCGGGGGTCCCCGCGGCGACCGGGGGGGGCGGGGCCGGGGGGGGGGCGGGGGGGGGGGCCCCC
>VYXB01009391.1:0-10873 GCA_013397135.1 Pachyramphus minor | reverse complement strand
CGGAGGAGGTGCCGGGGTGCTGCCCTCCATGTTGGCATTGTGGCCGTGAGGGGCCGGGGGGACCCGCTCCCCTTCGCCCCCGGCCCCGCCGCCGCCTCCCCCGGCCCCGCCGCGGCCACAGCTCAGTTTTAACACGGGGAACTGTTCCTGAAGTTGGACAAGACCAAACTCCGCGGCCGTGAGTTTGGCTGGTGGCTCTGCGAGCTGAAGCCTAGACAGACATGGCCACCATTTTAGAATGCAATACACAGTGGGAAGAGTAATAAGCCTTCATCTTCATCATCATCATCTCGGCCGGTGTAGTGAGCTCGAAATTGGAGCGTGAATTCTGGTTTCCTTTTGTTGGTCGGCTCAATTTATTGAGAAATACTGTAGCGATCCTAGAACCATAGTTTGTGTGGTCAGAATTGTTAGTTTGTTTAAAGGGATGAACACCCGTACTGGTGAGGAGAGGTGCTTCTCGGGGTAAAAATATAGTAAAATGATGTGTGAATCATCCTTATTTTGAGTGAATTGCTCTTTCCCTAACCTGAGAGTGGTGCGAGTCAGGGGTGGTGCAGCCGGGTTGAGGGAGTTAACATGACGGCAACAACTACAATGTTGAACAGGCACTGAGTTCAAATCTCCTCCAGCGAGGGGGCAAACTGACAGAGAACAGTTCTGCAGAGTGAAGTTTTGCGAGGCAGACTTTCAGTTCAAACAAATAATGTTCAGAAACATACACTCCTCACTTTGGTGTGTTAATTGTTGCTGAGACTCCTATTGCTGTCCATCCTTTTCCTTCGGAATGAAAATAGTTCTAACTTGCTGAGTTAGTGTCTGAGGTGGTAGAAATGTTTGTAGGGGAGTGAATATTGTGATTCTCGCTGGAGAGAAAGGTGTTTCAGCCCTCTGGAGGAAGAGTCCTGGTTTGCAGTGTTAAGAGCGCTTTTGAATTTGTGCCCCCGTAGAATGTGCCAGTGTCCCTTTTCATGCAGGGCAGACAGATTCTGACAGAGTTAAGGGGAGAAGATGGTTTTTGTTGCAGTCACAATTGAACTTCTGTAATATTTTTGAGTAGAATGATCTTTCTGGGTTGTACGTTGTCAACAGTGTTTTAGCAACTGTGAGCCGAACAGAATTTTCTTTTGCTCTTTGGGTGCTTTTTCTTTTTTGTTGTTTTTTTTCCTTTCTTTTGTGATTAGTTTAAAAAAACCCCAACAACTCATCTAAAAAGATCTCATCTGTTTCTTGGTTGCTTGTGTAAAAAGCCAAAAGCTTATAAGAAAGCTTCTTGTAGACTCTGTTATCTGCTGGAGATCATAAATCAACAGCCCTCCGAAGGACTAAATTACCTATTGCAGCTGCATTTTCAGCCTCTCGCATCTTCTCTTCTTGAAGAGGCAGGAACTGCACCAGGTGTTGGACCTGCCTGGCTCCATGATCAGCTCTTCCACTGAGCCTGTTTAGAAGCAGGATGAAAACAGTTGGAGCTGCTGTTGAGGGCTGAGCACCCAGTAGTTGCGTGGAGTCTGGCTTTGGGAGAGCTGAGCTCCTGTGGCTTTATCTACTGTGGATAATGCCTGGGATGACTTGTGAAGTGCGTGGTTGGTTCAGCAGCCTGAAGCATAGAGGGAGCTCTTCCAGAGCGACCAGAAAAGCCTTTAAGTTGACGTAGTTCCTGGCCTTCCTCCTGCAATCAGGAGCCGCAGTGAATATTCAGTTATTGTTCTTTTCATTGTAATCGAGGGGTCTGTAACACTGTGAGACACAGACTACTGCCCTTTGCATAACAGTACCTGTGTTCCCACCGGATGCCTTGTTTGGTGATGGCTGAGGTTTGGAATCTTCCTGCATCCGAGGGAATCTCTTGCCGGCGTGCGCAGTCCGGTTACGTGCTGGGGAGCAGGTAGGCAGCACCACGAGCTGTCAGGATCTGTGCTGAGAAAGGAACTGAAAATTGGATGTCTGGACTGACACTATTTTAGTTTAAACTCTGCTGGGCCATTATCAGCAGATAATTTGTGTTTCTGTATCTGAGCTGCAATATGGAATAACACTGGTGGTGCCCAGCTGTAGCTTCCCTGTTTGCTCATGGCAAAGCCCTTCCTCTGAAGCTGGCTTTGATGTTCCAGCACCAGAGCACACAGAGGAGAGTTTCCAGGGTTCCCAAGGACTGGGGGCAGCGCTTTCTCTGGTCCCTTTCTGCTGGCATTACCTGGGCACCAGGTGAGCCTGGAGAAAGCCGTGGCTGTGGTGAATTGTCTTGTGTGGCAGTTTTCGAGGACAGTGAACAGTTTTGTGAGGGGAGTATCAAGGCAGCTGATGTCCAAAAGATGTCAGGGTGGAAGACAGAGGATTCTGGTGTTTGTGAGATGAAAGAACGTCCAGAAATATAACAGAGTATAACAGAGGTGTAATTCCTGCATGGCAGTTTCCAGCTGAGAACTCAAGGAAGCTTTCTTCCTCTTCATTCCTGTTCAGTTTGTTCCAGTCATCACCAGTGACTGAGTTTTGCTCTTATTTGGGGATGCTGAGATGCTGCAGTGACTGTCTGGTGGAGGGTGCAGCAGTGACCAGCTCCCTGGCACTGTTCTCCATGAGTTTTTGTCAGCAGGGTGGAGCATGAGAAGGCATTGGCAGCAAAGTGGGCTGAGATCCGGGGCTCTCCCAGCCGTGGTCACTTCTGGGAGTTAATGAGTAGAGATTTAAACTTGGATGGACCAGAGAGGGGAGCTGGATGCAGGAGGGTGGATGGAGTACAGCTTGTTTGCAGTCCATGAGATGCTGTTCTCTAGTTAGAATTTTATTCTATGAACCGAAAACATCCTTTATTAGGACTTCTTCCTTTAAACCCAGCAGAGTTTAAGTTAAAGTAATGCCAACCCAACCATCAAATTTTCAGTTCCTTTCTTGGCACAGGTCCTGACAGCTCGTGGTATTCTGGTAATTTGGAATAAACTTAAGTTTATTTCAAAAACTTGGCATGTGAAGGGGTGGCCTTACATTCTGGAAGCTTTTGATAGCTCTGCAAATCCGTGGGGGCATTTTGGGGAGGGAAATGAAGAATTGCTTCATTGCTTGACAATGGAGTAGCTGTTTGAAGTAGGTAGTTAAGAGTAATTAATGGAAGCAAAGAGTCTAACAATATGAAGTTTAACTTCAAGAATAAAAGGTAAAATGTGGAGCAGGAATGGTATCAACTGCTCCAAGTCTTGAGGATGGACTCTGCCTTCACTCCATTGTGCTTAAAGGTTCTCACTTTGAAGAAGTAACAAATAATGATTACTTAAGCCTTACTTACCATATTAATCCATTTCAGAATACACAATATTGTACAGTATACTTGAAACATCATAACTTTCTCAAGGCCAGGCATGAAAATTGAGAAAATACCAGCTGAATTTCATTGCTCGAAGTAACGTGAATATGAAGAAGTACTGTTAAGGCTTCCAAGTATCCCAAACCAGCTGGAATCTGGAAGGAATTGACACTGGAGCTATTGAAATTATTCACTGGCAGTTTTCAGTAAATCCTGGAATGCTGGGGAACTTTCAAGAGGACAGGGAGAATTAAGTTCCTTAATGGTTTAAGTTCTTTATGGATACATGAGATGACCCCATCTCACTCCAGGGTGGAAGAATGGCTGGAGCAGTCCTGTATAGTTCTGGAATTGAGAAGGTGATAATATGGAATACAATTGTATGAGCACTGGTGTGGTTGAATTACTTTAATTGTTTTCCATGAGACCATGTATTTGGTTAATTCTGTTGTGTTGTCATGGTCTAGAAATTAATTGTGTTCAATATTTTAATTACAGAAATTGTTATTGTGCAAAATTAATATACTGGATCACAAATTATTTCAACTATTAATGAGTGTTTTTAATGAAGGATCCTTTTCTAGTGGTCTCAGAATCTCAAGGATATGTAATTTTCACTCCCAGTCTAGAAGGAAAAAATCCATGATTCTGAATGGAGTGTGGAGTTGCTTTAGAGGGATCCCAAATGCCCAGTAAACAATGGATATTATGAAACAGTAATCACTTAAGTAGGACTCAATGAGAGGGTTTACCTTTGGAACAAAGGAGCATAGAGCGTCTTAGAGGAGGGAGGGGTGTAGAAAAACATCCATGGATCCCTGTGGAAAACAGTGCAATGGTGGAATGGGAGCTCTGGATGAAGCAGTAAGTGCAGCTCTGCAGTGTGTTGGTGACAAATAAGGAGATTTTGCCTTTGGTAGCACAAGAGAAGAAAATTTTGCGTTCAGGGTCCTGCACTTGTTGGAGGACTTCAAAAAGATTTGCAACTGGAGAGGGTACAGGGAAGTGTCAAGAAAGTTCTGCACATGAAATAATGAATTTTGAGAAATTTAACCTTAGCAAAGCAAAAATGGTGAAACCTAAAAGCCCAGGGCTTGAGAGAACTGAAGCTGCTGTTCCAAGGACGTGTTTTGAGGAGCAACACTGATTTAAATGTTGTTTAAACCTCTTTAAGTCTGTTCAAGCTGCTCATTCAGCTGGTTGCTTGATTTATTTTTATGGAGAAAAAGAAAACACGAAACAAAAAACCAATTCACTTTTGGAGCAGCTTGACTGAGAGTTCTGGCAATCTCCTGGTCCTGGAGCTGTGAAACAAACCACTGCTAAAACAGGAATTAATGCAGAGGATTGAGATATTTTATCTGAAACAGGAAGCTGATGGCGATGATCCCTCGGATTTGATAATACACAGAGGCACATCCAATTGGTTTTATCAAAAAGAAAACAGAAAGATAACTCAATGACAACACATAAGTGAGCTCCTGGGGAGAAACCAGAGGTGCTGTGGTGTCTGTCAGTCCTGGTGAGCTGTGACTGAGCTGCAGGTCCTGCTCAGAGTGGGCCAGGTTCAGGTGAGTCAGGTAACAGGGTCTTCTGGCACTTTGGGGTCAAGAATGGATGGGGTTTCAGGGAGGAAGAGATGGTTTAGTGCTGATGTTCCTGTTCTCATGCTGTCAAACTTGTGAAGAAAAGCAGCTCAGTCACTGAAGGTCATTAGGAAATGTTGGCTTTAAATGAAGAACTTGTCACGTTCATCACAGGGGTCATACTGTGGAATTAGGTGAATTCAGAGTAGGTTATTTACTGGTCTCTATTTAGCAAGAAAATACACAAAAGGAGTATTATTTTAGTTTGTTATTTATTTTACTAATGGCAAGTGGCTGTGTGCAGCATTGCTGTGGTGACAACCATGGTGTAGTTTCTGCTCTTCAGAAACACTGAAACATTGGGGTGTACTTAAAGGATGATGAGTTTCCATCCCTGCCTCACTCTGTTCAGCTCATTGAAAATTTTAAGATGAAACAATTTAGTCTGGAACTTTCCATATAGGGCAAGAATAGCATAGATACAATTTCTATAGGTTTTTGTTTAACTTGAGATAGTCAGTTAGCTAAAATCTGGAATTGAAGTCTGAAACCAAGCACAGCTCCCCTCCCCAGCATTGAAACCAAAGCTACCTGTGGATGGAACCAATCCATGCTCATGTATCCATTAGAAGGTGCCTCCTGTCAAGCCCAAATGACTGGGTTATATCTGGGTTATGCTGGAGGGGGGAATGCTATGTGCATGTCCAGGAAACCAGGCTGAGCATTTTCAAAAGTCTGGGAGAATTTGTGGGATCTTACAGGCTGCTGTCCTCAGGAATGTCTGAGGGGATGGTCTTCCTTGGGAGCAGGTGCTTTAGCAGGGACAAGGGATCTGAGCAGCTGAAAGGGAGGGTGTTGTGGAGAGCCAGGGCAGTGGGTGGTGGGAATCCCTGGGCACCTGAGGAGGCTGCGCAGGTGAAGCCGGCAGAGTTGTCTGTAGCTGTTCTGCTTCTGTTTCTGTGGCTGGGAAATTCAGGTCTCTTCTTAATCTGAGTTATGCTGGGAGTAAAATCCAGCTCTGAAGAGGGGACAGACCTACTCCAAGGGCTGTGATGGGACAGCCCCAGGAGCAGTCTGTGCTGTCCATGCCACTCACACATGCTCTGGGAAGGCAGTGGGAGATCAGAACCAGGGTCTGTCCATGGCAGACCTGTGCCTTGAGGGGAGGTGGTGGCAGCTTTTGGGGCCTGGTGCCCTTGGACACCCACAGCTGGGTCTGGGCCCAGTCCTGATGGATACTCTGCTTCAGTGTCTAGGTCAGTGCTCTGAAGTCAGTGGTGGATCAGGGACCCCATCCATCCCCAATTCCTGCAGTGCTGCCAGAGCCTCTGTATCCGTTCCTCGGAGCCTCCATGGAGCAGAGCCTGGCATCTCCTGTGTGTGAGCCCAGCCACCTGTTGTGTTTTGAGGTTCAAACCCTGTGTGTGGTTCCCATCTCTCTCTGCCTTTGGGTCCCTGATGCTTGAGAATCCTCTCCAGCTCACGTGAGCCTTTATTTCTCTCCAAGTGTGCAGCTGGCACCAAACCACTGGGATCTAGAGAGCTGAGTCCCACTGCACACTCATCCTTGGCTGTGGTTCTTGGATGGGAAGGATTTGTGGCTGTCTCTGTTCTCCCTTGCTAGTCTGCAGTATGTAAAAGAGCCCAATTTTGTCTCAAATTTGAAATACTCCACCAGGCCTGTTGTTGGGGAGTTCTGTGTGTAAGGTGTGTTACTGCACCCACTGTCCCTCCTTGGCAAGGAGGAATTCAGGGGTTTTGTTGGAAAGATAACTTCCACTCAAAAAATGTTCAAGGAAGGACTGTTCACCACAAACTGGGTTAGCTGATGATTGGAGTTCCCAACTAATGTGAGCCTTTAACAAGGTCAGAGAGGGATTAGTTCCCGTTAGATGGGAGCTTTATGGCTGACCCACTGCCGGGCAGTAATGGGTTTGTGTGGATTCTGCCATCTGAGCTCCCGGTGTGTTTTTAATATAGTCATAAAACCAGGAGACTGAAAGGGACCTCCTGAGTCACTGAGTGTGCTCCCTCCCTCTTGGAGGCAGCAATCATGGAACACCTTTGCCAAGGCAAGATCATAGATGTGGTAACAAAGAATGTAGGTCAGGCTTGCAGGGTGGGCATCCCAGGAAGCGGGGAATCGCTGCAGTTCGCTGAATGAATGTGTTTCTCTGGCAAGAATTGCTAAGATATTCCTTTGGATCTTACTATGAGCTGCTGTCTGGCAAAATAATAAAAGCGATGTCTTTTTCTGTGTCTGACATGGGAGAGATTGCAAGTAAAACACTACTTGCAGTTTTCAAAAGATGTTGAAAAAATATGACACTTGAGAAAAAGCCCGAGGAAAAAAAATCTTTATTTGCAGGACTGTTAAGCTGGTTCTGTAAAGAGAAGCAAAAAGGTATTTGTTTATTGAGAAGTGTCTTGAAATATTGCTCCCAGGAAGGGTTCAGGAATAGCTGCTTGGGCAGCCAGCAGACGAGGGATTTGGTTAAAAAGGAGATGAGGATAAGGGAGGAAGAAAAGCTGAAGCTAACTAACTTGTAGAGCAGCTTACCAGGGGCAGTGGTAATTCCTTGTTCCCTTGAATTCACAGGGGTGGGGGTGGTTAAATTTTAATTAGTAAGTTTGGATGAGGTGCAGGGTTTGCCAGCTGAAATTCTCTGAAGCCTGGCATCCCTGGAGCAGCTGAGCTGGGAGCAGGAATATGGAAAAATATCACAGAAATAGTTGTGTTAACCATTTGTAGTCTGAATGACTACTTGAAATATTAGTAAGATCCTTGAAGCGTGCCTTCTGCACAGCTGGATTTGTCCCTACAGTTTATGAAAAAGTTTGAAATTTTCTCATTTTTGCCTGTATTTGATGCCAGGTTTATGACAAGTGCAGACTAAGGTAGCACAGGATTTTGTTTGTCCCTTGGAGGCTTTTAACAGGCAGGGATGGACAGCAGAACACAATGGAATCATTTCAAATTAAGAGACTGGGGGTGAGGGGGTGCAAAAATTCCTGACTTTTTAGGAAATTGGTATTTTCTTGCTTTCTGTGTGTACTTAACCTTAGCACTCAGCATGGCTGTTGGGAGATACTTAAATTGAACTTCTTAAACATTTTAAAATTATTTTTTTAAAAACAGGGAAATCCAGACTGGTTTCTTTGAGGAGGTGGATGAAAAGGGCGAGTCTGATTCCCAGGCATGAGTTTAAGAGAAGTGTGCCTGGAGAGCTGGGGGGTGTGTGCCCTTCCCTTCTCTTCCCAGCAAAGCTCCTCAGCAGCTTTGCAAATGAGCCCTGTGCCACAAAGCTCCCTCTCGTGGTGCTGCTGCCTTTCCAAGGTGCTTAGATGCATTTCTGTCACACACAAATGTCCCTTAGTGCTCCTTTGAGTGAGTATCACATCTGTCTTCGTAAGTTTTACTTCAAAATGTGTCCAGGGTTTTTGTTGAGTAAATAATACACATAGTAAAGATGGGTTGAAAGCATCTTGTTTAGGGCTTGAGGAACTTGCCATACCGTGGAATAGAAAAAGATAAATATTATCCTTATTGGTCATATCAACTTTGAATAGTTTGAATGTTCCAAATTAAACTGTTTGTGCCTTTAAAATGAGTCTGTGACAGTCAGGATGGACTGTTTGCTACATACTGTCATTTCTCCAGATGGTCAATGCCCGTGGGTCTGTCACCTGACACAGTTTGTGTTCAAAGGGCTGTGCTGTAGTGTGTTTGTAAAGTCAAAAGTGGGTTTATAATAATCTAATATGATATATTATAAGTAGCATTAATTTCCCTCAGGTCTACCTGCACTGGTGCAGCCTCACCTCGAGCCCTGTGTGCAGTTTTGGGCACCACAATATAGAAAAGACATTAAGCTATTAGAGAGCATCCAAAGGAGACCACGAGGACAGGGGAGGGTTTGGAGGGGAAGCCTTATGAGGAGCAACTGAGGGTTCCTGGCTTGTTCAGGCTGGAGAAGAGAAGACTGAGGGGAGACCTCACTGGTGTCTTCAACACCCTCACAAGGGGCAGGTACCGATATCTTCACTCTCTTGACCAGTGACAGGACTCAAGGAAACGACATGAAGCTGAGAGGAGAGGTTGAGGTTGGATATTAGGAAAAAGTTTTTCACCCAGAGGGTGGTCGGGCACTGAACAGGCTCCCCAGGGCAGTGTTCACAGCCCCAAACCTTCCAGAGCCCAAGGAGCATCTGGACAATCCTGTCAGGCACGTGGTGGGATTGTTGGGGTGTCCTATGTGGGGCCAGGAGTTTGACTTGATGATCCCTGTGGGTCTCTTCCAGTTCAGCATATTCTATGATTCTGTGACATGTGCTTAAAAACCTCAGAAGCCAGAGTCAATCCAGTGTTCCCTCTCGTTAAGCAAATTTACCATCTCACAGCAGAAGCTCTTGCAATGACTTGCTTCTTTCTACAAGTTAAACACTTTTAAGGCTGTTAAATGTCTGTTTCTGGCTGCTGAACCCATCTGCTTGATAGGCTGAAAAGTCACCTCCTGAAAGTGCTGTATTAAATAAAAGGAGTTCCCCAAGCTTATCTCTGGTAAACAGCTGACGAGCCATGGGGGCATCCTGGTGTGTGTGTTGGACATTTGGTGTCAGTAAACTCAAAAACTGCAGGTGTAGGAACTGCCTGTTGAGGCAGATTGTGTTGTCTGGAGTCATGTTACTCTTTCCAGTGCAGTAGGTAACTGGTGCTTTGCCAGAGCCAGTGTGTTTGGCCAACAGGAAAAAAATGTCCCCAGACATGCACCAGTCAGTAATAAATAGGAGATCATGGGGATAATCAGCTAATTCTGGAGCAGGTTGTTTCGGGTGCCATGGTGTGAATAAGGTGTTTGTGTAAGACCATGCACATAAACTTCCTCATTTGCTTCCATAAGCACAGGACCAGCCTGCTCTGTGCTGTGTGCCAGGGGCTGGGGCTGTGTCTGCCCTGGGCACCCTTGGAGCTGGATTTCTTCAGTCTGAGCATGAGCTGGAACCTGTAGCAACAGGTTGGGATCCTGTTCCTCCTGTTGTGCCCAATGGTGTGCAGGCTGTCCTCTGGGCTCTGCCCAGAGCAGCAGCCTGTGCCAGGGGACATGTGGCCTGATCAGAAGAGTCTCCTGAGCTCTCTCCTCCCTTCCTTGGTTCTCCTGATGTGCTGCCAGTGCAGTAGCTGCAGGTGGTGGCCCTGAAGCACAACGTGGGTCAGTGATGGTGTCAGTGGTAGTGTCACTGCCTACGTGAGCTCAGTTCTTGCTCCTGTTCACTTTATTCCTATTTCTTGACCTCTGCAAAACCTCTGGAGGACCTGGTTTAGGGTAATGCATGGCCCCCCTGGGACAGCCTTGGCTCATTGCTTAGCAAAGCATTGAGGCAGCACAACCCCCTTGGTTTCGTTTACTCTCAGCCTAAGCAAAGCTCTCAGGACCCTACAGTTCTCCTTTGGGCAATTTAATTTGGTCCCCAGCACATCTCTTATGTGTCATCACTGCTGTGTCCCCTCCTGGGCTGGCTGCCTGTCTCCTGTCTCCCTCTATTTGGTACAGAGCAAACTCTGGAGTTGTGACTAATGATGTGACCAGTTGGTTCAGCTTGAGAGTCAGATTTGTCCTGTTGCAGTACAACACTTCAAATCCTGCCTAACTGTTCCCAGTTGTGCTTCTCATCTTACAGCTTGAGGGCCATGAATGATTCATCAGATAGCAGGAAATTAGAGAAGAATATCCAACATTCTCCTAATCAAACTTGCCAGTTTCGTTGCATTTGGTGTTCTGGCAAAGAAAATGGGCAGTAAAAGAAGGGTTAATGCCACTGGGTCGTTTAAGAACATGGTGTTGTTGGGCACCAGACTTAGTCTTGGGGTTAAAAGCAGGAAAATAATTGAGAAATGTGTCCACTGGTTGAGGGTTGAGTGTCCTAATTTACCATCCTGACCCCCTACCATTGTCTAAATTTCCGATTCAAATTTTAATTGCAACTG
>VYXB01009389.1:581277-672647 GCA_013397135.1 Pachyramphus minor | reverse complement strand
AAAGCTACCCCTCCACCTCTCCTGTCTTTTATGAAGAGGTTGTAGCCACCCATAGCAGCACTCCAGTCATATGAGTCATCCCACCATGTTTCTGTGATGGCAACTATGTCATAGCTTTCCTGCTGCATCCTATGGTTCTATCCTATGATTCTATGAAAAAAAAATTGAAAATTATGATGGGTATGGAGAAAGCATGCCAGGTTTTGCTGGGTCCCCAGTTGGCTACAAAACCAGACACAACAGAAACAGGAGGGACAGAATTTGCACACTGAAGGATGAGAGGTGGCTAATTTTGTCCAATATTTCTCTCTGTTCTTGAGAAGAGGTGGCACACCTACATACAACGATGTGGGAGAAAAGAAGTGTCTAACGTACAGCGATGGTTATCGTGGTCGCAGTGGGCAGCTGTTGCAATGAAGGTGGAAGTCCCTGGGGAAACTCAGAAGTTATTAGCTGCCTCACAATATAGCCTCCATAACATCCAGCCAGAGTGCAGAGAGGGGACTAAATCTCGATCTCAGTATGAAGAACTGCTACTGCCAGGCACACACAACCTTAATTTCACTGGAGCAGCACATCACATCACTGAGACACACAGTGCATCTCTACTTCTCCTTCGGCTGGCCCAGACTTCAAGAGTGAGCCTGTGCAGTACAAGCGAGCTCACTTTAGCCCCAAAGATACCACCCACACCAACCTGCAGGCCACAACCAGCTCTGTATTTCAGGACTCTTGAGGATCTCTACCAGACTTCCTTGTATGTGCATATGTCCTGAGGTGAAGGTAATAAGTCCCTCAGTTCGGAGGACAGTTCGGACCAGTTGTTCTAATAAGCATCACTTGTATTCAGTACATCTTACATAGCACAGTTAACAGTAATTGGCAAATGAACAGAAAGCCAAAAAAACCTATCCCAACCCTACACAAATTGCAGCTTATCTGTTTAGTCCCTTCTCACATCCGCTCTCCGTGGACAGGTGTCAGCTTTAGGGGACCAAGTAAAGTCTGATTTAGTTTAAAGCATAACACAGAACATGACATTGGGGAAGGAACAAGCTCTGGTGGGGAGGCCACTATTCATAGAATCACAGAATGATTTGGTTGGAAGGTACCTTAAAGATCCTCTAGTTCCAACCCCCTGCCATGGGCAGGGACACCTTCCACTAGTTCAGGTTGCTCAAAGCCCTATTCAACCTAGCCTTGAACACTTCCAGGGTTGAGCCATCCACCACTTCTCTGGGCGATCTGTTCCAGTGCCTCTCACAGTAAAGAATTTGCCCCGATAATGGAGAAGGGAGGTACCTCTCTCCTCTGGGGTGTGAGAGGGAAGGTGATGAGGATGTGGTGAGCCACAAAGGACACCTGGGCAGGAGCGTGGGTGCCAGGGGAGACGTGAGGCCCCACGTCTTCCCTCCGCTGCCCCGGCAGGGAACGGCCACGCTCGAACCCCCGTCCCCGCGCGGCCGCCTGCGGGAGACACAGGCAGGTGCAAAGCGCTCCGAACTCTGCTCGGCCGCGATGGAGCCTCTCTCAGTGACGAGAAATCCCGTGAGCGCCCCGGGACGGGGAAGGGGAAGGGGCGCGGGAGGCCCTCGCTCCCCGCCTGGCCCCTCACGGCGCCCCTCAGCCGCGGAGCGCTGGCTCCATCCCACGCTCCCAGCCATCCCTCGGTGGCTCCGTTCCTCGCCTCTCCGGACGGACCACAATTCCCAAAGCGCCGCGCGCGCTGACGTCAGACGCCGTCGGGGCTCGACCAATGGGCGAGCGCGCCGGCGCCGGGNNNCTCGACCAAGGGGCGAGCGCGCCGGCGCCGGGCGGGGCGGAGCGGCCGGTGGCGGCGGAGGAGCGGCGGCGGGAAGGGCGGGCTCGGGGTCCGTAGAGGCGGTGGGGACGATGCCGGTCCATTCCCGGGAGAAGAAGGAGAATAATCACGATGAGATGGAGGTGGACTACGGAGAGAACGAGGGCAGCAGCTCGGAGGAGGAGGAGACCGAGAGCTCGTCCGTTTCCGAGGAGGGGGATAGCTCAGGTACCGCGGCCGCTGAAGGGGTGCCGCGGCGGTTCCCCCAGCGCCCAGCTCTGCCCCAGAGACACACCGGTCCTCTCCCCCAGATCCGGTGGCTGCCGGTGCCCACCCCCGCCGTGACCCCGCCCCTCCGGCCCGGCCCAGCCCCAGCCTCGGGCCCGCGGGTCTTCCTCGGGCCGCCGCGCCGGCCAGGACGCAGTAACGTGGCGGGGCGCAGGGGCCCGGAGCCCCACTTTGCCCCTTGCCGCCGGCTCCGGAGCCAGTTGGCACCCGGCCTTGGTCCGGGGCGCGCTGCCCCGCTACGTGGAAGTGCTGTGGGCTGTTCCCTGCTTGAGAGCGTGTCCGCTGAGCGGGGTCCTGGCTGGGATCTGCACTTGAGGGCTTGGCGTGCATACATACATACGTATACACGTATACACACGTGTGCATGCACGCACACGTGTGTACGTGTATATACGTATGTATTTCTTCGAATGCAAATCCGTGAATTTTAATTAGATGTTTTGAGACCTGTGTTTGAGGTGATATTGGAAGCCCTGTCAATACCATTGGCCTCCTTTGCTAATCATTTCAGTCTCTGCTCTGTTGAAGGTCCTTTCCTTTTTCCATAGCTTCCTCCTGGACTATAGATTTGGAATTACATTAGTAGGTGAAATCTAGCTCTAAAAAATTACTTTTTCTATGCTCAATTTACAGTGTGTTACAGAAAGGTTATTTATCTGTTCAAACTTTCCTTGTAATTGCTTCCTTCTGTCTTTGATCTTAACACATCTTTCCAGGTGATTCCCAATAAAAGTGTATACTGCCTTATTGGACTGGTGAAGACTGTGAATGGCAAGGAAGATGGCCAGAGTTAGTGAACTTTGAGAAGTCCTGACATGGACATGGGGCAGGGCCAGTCCTGGTCCTGACATGTGTTTTCTGGCAGCTTAGTGATTTAGAGTGGTCTGCTGGGATCCCGTCCCATGCCTATACTAGCATATCAATTTGTGGCCTGAGTGTTGGAAGAAGCAGGGTGCCATGAGCTAGACAAATTAGGCAGCTGTGAAATTATATTTTTACATCTGTTAGTCTTGTGATTGATTGTGTGCTAAAGTCTTCAGTGTGGAGTTATTTCTAAATTTTTGGTGTTGAATAATCTGGGAGATCTTGAAAGTTAAATTCTAAGGCTTTTATATTCACACTGACTGATGCAGTTCAGGGAAAGCCCTGCTATGGTGGTGCCCTGTGGACTCCTGGAGCTTGTCCTCATCTGCCTGTACATGGGCTAGCAATGTGCTGAAGCCCCACAATTGTGGTACAGACACAGCCAAGCTCACTCTGCAGAAGTAGAAGGAAGACTCTTCCAGTGCTGAGAAAGTGTGGCTGCAGTACTGGGAGAGAGTATAGTCATTCCCTTAGACCTTGATCTGAGTTAATTCTTACTCTGCATCAGAGTTGATCCCCCAGCAGAGTCCTTGGTTAATCCACAGATCCAGATAATCTGCCCATGGTTTATACAGAGCTTCCTATTAAATTTTTTCCTTTTTCCCCTTCTTCTTCCCCATCCCCCTATGTCTTTGAGCTGGCAAGTATTGCTGCTAGAACCCCATTTTACAAGTTGGGCTGCTTGTCTGTGCTGTCCGCCTGGATCAAAATGCTGACTGCTACTGTCCTGTCTCTCATCCTTACCCACCCTTCCTGGTACTCTGTGCCTTCCCATCCCGTTTCTTGCTTGTTTGGCCTTTGTATGCTAAGGTGTCAGAAAAATAACTTGTTGAAAAGGTAGCTAGTGAAAACATCTCCGAAGAGTCTGATATGTAAATGGGAGGCACTGGGGGCTATGTAAACCAGTGGCTAGATAGACTGCAGCTCAATAGCAGCAGAAGGCATAATTGGCAATTTTGTGAAAATATGTAAATATGTCCAACTTAAATCAGTTAACTGGATGCCTACATGTTTTGTGAATTTGGGACTAATGATTTGCATGTGTTTAGACAAGAGGTCATCTGGAGCAGGTGACTTGTAGTTCTGGGCTGTTCTCTAATCTGAGGAAGATCTTGCATCTCGTCTAACGCAACGCTACACAGGAGATGTCTTCACGCAGTGAACTGTGACCCGTATCTAGATATGGGCTTGAAAGAGTCAGCAAAATTAGTATAATTTAGTGATTTTATTTCTGTCTGTATTAGCTACTGATTTGGCCAAATAAGAAAAGAGAATAAATAGTTCTGAGTAGATAGTGCTGAGGCCCTAATCTCCAAATTAAAACCTTAAAATATCCTTAGTTGGAAGGTACTCAGAAGGATTGAGTCTGTCTCCTGGCCCTCCACACAACAGCCCTAAGAATCACACAGTGTGCCTGAGAGCATTATCCAGATGCTTCTTGAATGGTCAGGCTTGGTGCTGTGACCACTTACTTCCCCTGGAAGCCTGTTCCAGTTCCCAGGTACCCTGTAGGTGAAGAACCTTTTCCTAATATGCACCCTAAACCTACCCTGACACAATTACAGATATGCTGCTGGGGAAGGCTGATCAGTTTTTCCTTACCCCCATTCCCTCAAAATGATTCTGTTGAAAAACAGGGCCAGAAAAATGTGCTCAAATGGTCTTGGGTTGTTTTGGTGAAACCTAAACTAGGCAGCATCTGTGTTTGCTGGTGGTTATGCTGGAATAAAAGTGAACTTGAATGAGGGTACCAGGGCAAGCAACTGGAGGTGATCTGTTAGAAAAGCATACGTGGTGCTGTGCTGTTTGCACAACCTTTTCCTTTCCTTTCAGATGTGACTTATGAAAGCATTCTTCAGTTCCGCTATTATCAGAATTGTACATGAACTCAGAAGGGAATATTGTATTTTGGATAAGAAATTCGTGGAGATAGCTTTTCAAGAAGTTCTGATACACAAAGTTTGTTACATCTTTCAGGAGAAGGCAGAGAGAGGATAAAGGAGGAATATACAAGCATATTGGGCAGTAGGTGGGTGAGGCACAGAGTTGTTAAGGTCTCCTTGATTGAGGTCCAGGAGCAGCACTGCTCCCAGCTATTGATATCCCAAAACCTGCTAGTTACTTTGCCCATCTTAGCCTTCCAGTTTGTATTGTAGCTAGATGCCATCTGGGAATGCCCTTTCTTTATCTCTTATTCTAGCTATCTTTATGTCTGAGAAAATGTAATTTTCTGTGGGAGAGTTTGGTATAACATATGTAAACTTAGCTTTTTCTCTCCCAGCTTCCTGGCTGTAGTGAAGAGAGAATTGTCTCTGTTAGTTCCAGCTTTGAAGTTAGATATTTCTCAAAATTTGCCTGGTGTTTCCTGTTTGTAGTTCTGTTATTTGATATTTTTAATGAAAACTTTGAAGTTTTAGGTTCCTCTAAGACATCTAAGACTTTGGCTGATTTTTATTGAAGGCAAGTATTTCTGTTGTTTTGTCCTTATCTTGCTTTCTTCTGGGATTGGGAATAAGTAACTGTGTTTTCGTGAATGTAGTCTGTGAGTGTTTCTTTAAAACAATACAAGAAGCTCTCAAGATAATTTCTGTTGCATTCCACAGAGAAATGCTTTTAAGGGAGCACTTTAAATGTGATGATTACAGGAAATTACATGCTTGTCTCAGTGTCTTGACAAATATGAACATACTTCATGGCAGCATATTGCTCCTACGGACATAAGATAATTAGCACCACAAGAAATAAGTCTTAATTGAAATTAGTAATGATATTTTTTTGTTTGTTAAATTTGTCTTTTGCTTTACTTGCATTCAGCCTTTTTTTTTTTTACCTCCAGTAGATGCCTGAGAATACAAAAGATGCTGTTAAAAGAAGCACGAGTTGTCCTTGAAACCTGGAACTCTTCCTATCCTGTTCCTTTTGACATTATGTATTTAATAAAGGTTTTTTTATTGACCGGGATTTAGAATAGTGTATTAGCAATGAATAAAAAAAGCCACAAGTTATTATTACCATCCCAGAGTAGAATTCAACCATTTTTTAAGCACTTTATGTAGGGCAAGCCTTATTAAAAAAAAGCTATTTTAGGTGCTGTTACATTTGGAGTACTGTGTGGGGGTTTTTGTCTTTAAACCAGGCTGCCCTAATTACCGTGCTGGACTGCTTGAATGTAGTAGGAAAAAAGTGACTGTGATTTTGAAAGTGTTTAAAAGTACCCTAAATTAGTGCAGTACGAAATTGTATGGGAAATCTGAGGTGTTGAGACAGGATGGGCCTGTCAGCAAGTGTTTTAATGTGAAATGAGCAATTCTGCTTACAGTGATGTAAATTTTCAACTGGAAAGCTGTGAGATTTGTTCCTAAGACCTTTTACTTTTTCAGCACTGCGTATTCCCTAGTCAGTATGGTGTTTAAGGCTATGGGGAAGAAATTTCGTAAATTATATCCATTAAAGATATTTCAGAATTCTAAAAATCTTCATCCTTTTATGAATCTTCCTGGAGGCAGAATAAAGATGAAACAATTTAAGAGTGAATGTGAATTAGCATGTGAATTGACATTCAGTATGAAGGAGAGGTAGAAGGTAGACTTCTAGACAGAAAGTCAGAGATTTTTGAGAGTATTTGTAGCTGATAGGAGACTGGAGAGTTATGTGTTATTTCAGTATCTACAAGAGAGTCAGTTGTGCCCTCAGATGCCAATGCATAACAGTTTCCTTGCAACACAAGTTTGAAATGTAAAATGCAGTCCCCTTCCCCTCCAACAGTGGATGTGCACTGATCCTCAGCCAGGGTTACAGTTCAAATAGTTCTCTTTGCTTTGTAGTCCTTAAACATATACAAACAATAAAATCCGTGTTAATTAAAGAAAAGCTTCTGAGTGAACTCCTTACTGAAGCATACCTAGAACAAAAGGCATAGCAGTACACATCTGAAATGCATGTTTGAGAAAACTATTGATATCCCAGTGCTTGTTGCTGTTTGGTTTCACAGAGAGGTGCCTTCAAATTTTAAAGAAGCTTTATTTTTACAGCACATAAGTGCTTTAGACAACTCTTTGAGTAATATGATTGCCACATTCCTTAATCTGACCAAGCTGAAAGTTGACAAATCAATTTTGCTTGAGTATTGCATTGGACAGCCAAATAAAACCTTGTTCTTTAATCTAATTTCCAGCCTTATTCTGCGATTCTGGTTCTGCCTAATTTTTGAGAACAATATTTTATATAAAATAGTATCTTAACATACACTTTTCCTCCACCCTCCCCATTCAATGTATTTAAGTTCTGTCTTTAAATTTTCTTGCTCTGCTTTCAAATACTTCAGGTTATGTTTTGTTTTAAAACTTTGTATGCACTTTTTTGATTGTACTAACTGTAGTATGACAGACTGCACTAGGTCTGTGCCACTGGAGCCATAGGTGCCATTGTAATACAGATTGGTATGCTCTGCTGCCTGCTGGTTTCCATATCCAGGCAGAGAGGGCTAGTGCAGTTTTTAGTCCTAAAAGCTTTTGATGATTTCAGAAACAAATTAAGTGCAGAAATCATCAAATGTGTAGAGGTCTGAGTAGACATCTGAGTTAATCAGATCCTTCCAAATAGCAGTGCCCCTGAAGCTACTCCTTTCACCTCATCACCTTTAGAAATTGCCATACTCTTTTGCAAAACAATGAGGATGAAGACTTGCATGCAGGTGTTCTGTAGTTAGTGTAGGAGACAGCATAAAGAAGTTAAACATGTTTATTAGAAAAATGTGAGTGAGGAAGAAACAAAAAGCTCAGAGTTGTTTATGGTCCAGAGGAGTGAGTCCAGGCTGCTGGGTTTAGGATCCCACTTTGCCTTTCTGTCAGGAGGCAGGATATTTTTTTGCCAGAGTAACTGCTTGCATAGACATGGCCTCCTTAGTACAGTGCCTCCTCTCAAACACCTGGCCTGTTTGCACCACTTCAGCCCCAGTTCCTGACTGCATGGCCATCCTTTCTGAATGCTTCCTACAGCTTGATCATGGGTCAATTGTACTGTAAATGTTGACAGCTAATTCCCGCAAATACTGCTGCTATAAAGCAGTTTCACATATCTGACTACAAAGCCTTTTCTTTTTATTTCTGTGAAGGGTGGGAAACAGTCAAGAATTTTGTAGCTTAGTTTTTCAGCTTTCTAGTCTAAGAAATGGCAATGGAGATAACAACTGATGTTTAGTAACATCAGATGTCTCAACAGAGTGGCAAAATTTTGGGCAAAAAAATCAGTATTATTATACTTTATCCTCCCAAGCTAAATTAAAAAAAAAAAAATCAGGAATATAAATTAAAACAATAACCATGGAAATAGTTTAATGTTAATTACTTTTGCTGCATAAAAGCTTGTAAAGGCAAATTTCTGCAAAGTTCTAGACTTCTCAGGTTAAGACATTTCTTTAGAAATGCTGTCATTTCAAATGGTCATTACAATGAATTACAGATACTTTTACAGTTATATTTCAACTTCAAAGATCTCTTCAAATTGCATAGGATAAAACCTGTTTCAAAACCATGTGTTATAACAAACCTTGAAATTTATATGACAAATGTAATGTTGCTTGCATTCCAGGGATGGCTTTTGTTTATACTGACTTGGGGTACACTTGAATTTTCAGTGGTGGTTAATAATTTCTCATGCTTAATGGTGTCTTTCGTCTGGTATGATATACAATGTTTAGTTTTTCTGTTTCATACATTCTTATGTACACTTTGTATTATCAGTCATGAAATTTAACCTCTGGAGGTCTTACAGTGCTGTTGTTTCCTGTTTTGAGAAAAAATAATTACTCTTTATGGGGTTTATTCTAAAATTAGGTCTAAGTTTCTTACTTTGTAGCTTATATGACAAGTAATTTCTTATATTCTGCTCTACAAGAATAATATAAGGCGATAAACTAGTCCTGGCTATAATTCAGGCTTCCTTCAGATTCACTAGAAATAAAATATCCAGTTTATTTGGTTATATATTACATTGTTCAAAATTATTCTTTTTATTCTTAGAAATGGATGATGAGGACTGTGAAAGAAGAAGAATGGAGTGTTTAGATGAGATGTCCAATCTTGAAAAGCAATTTACAGACCTTAAAGATCAGTAAGTATTTTAATGTTTTAAGTGCCTCATTTGGCAATTCATTCCATGAAAATATTGTGTGCAGCTGGTGTTGCTTTCATGTATGTGAAAGCTACTTTTGGAGGAGAATAAGGACTGGGAGTTCTGAAATTATTTGCAGGCAGTTGCTTTAGAATAATTTTATGTATTTATTTTTTTTTTTTTTTACACTGTAGGGATAGTTTTGAACTGTTTTTGTTGTGAAGGGCTGGTGTAGTTCTATTGCCAAACTCCTTAGTAGAACCAAGGAATTGTGATTTTAGGGAAATCTGTGATTTTATTTATTTATTTACTCAATGTCTTTCTCATCCTTTTATGTATGTGGGACAGACTTAAGTACTGTTTCTGCTAAGTAAGAAATTAGGTTTGGTGTTTTTTTTTTTACAGGATGACGCAGTAGTTTTTGTAGTTGGTACCAATGTTTCTTGTGGTTACTGCAAACCAGATACCGGCACTAAATAAAATTAAAATACTGTTATCTCTCTGTAGTTTGCCATAATACCTACATGAACAGTAAAAACCTGCTAAGTAGAAGAGATGAAATTAATAGCCACAGTTATTCAAAAGTGATTGTCATTTGTATTACAGCCAGATATTTGTATCATAGAATCATTACAGTTGGAAGAAACCTCTGAAATCATAGAGTCCACCCACTGACCTAACAGTGCCAGGTCCACCAGGAAACCATGTCTCTAAGCACTATATCGACACATTTTTCTGAACACATTCAGAGACAGTGATTCCACCACTTCCCTGGGCAGCCTGTTCCAATGCTTGATCACCCTTTCAGTGAAGAAATTTTTTCTAATACCCAGTCTAAGCCTCCCCTGGTGCAGCTTGGGACTATTTCCTCTAGTCCTGTCTCTTGTTACCTGGGAGAACAGACTAATGCCCACCTCGCTATGACCTCCTTTCAGGTAGGTGTAGAGACCTATTAGGTCTCTCTATTAGGTGTCCCCACAGCCACCTTTTCTCCAGGCTAAACAACCCCAGCTCCCCCAGCTGCTACTCACAAGACTTGTGCTCCAGACCCTTCACCATCTTCACTGTCTTTCTTTGGACAAACTCCAGCAATATATGTAAAGTTAAATTTGTTTTTACATGTGCCCAGACAAGCTAGATGCATCTGTTCCAGTCTAAACTGGTGGTAGGATATTTTTTGCAACTAACTTAAGGTACCTGCCAAGTGAAACTTTAACAAGACCTGGTCTATTCATGGTCATATGCTTTAATTGAAAACCTAGTCCGTTGTCATGCTTTTGATGCGTGTTGTGAGGTATTTCTTTCTACTACCGAACTGAGACATACAACTTGCTTTGTGTAACAGGACACTCTAAGGTCTGAAAATAATAGGGTCTGGAAAGAATTGCCTAACAAGAAATTCCTTGCTCCAGTGTCTAGAGAAGATTGTTTATCCTGCTTTTTTTTCGGCTGAGCATGAAGAAACCTGGGAAATGGAGCCAACTGAGTACTGAAGTTAGTCAATACTGACTGGTTTGGCATTTGGAAAACTGTTAGCTTTTGAGGTCAGCCCTGCTCTTCCATCTGTTTGACAGCTTGGATGACTGAAAACAATTTGTAGAAACAGGCCTTTAAGGAGTGAATATGAAAGAGGGTGGTCTTCAGAGGAAGGAAACAAGTATTTTGGGGGGTATAATAGAAAAGGACCATTAGAATGATGGAAGAAGGATTATAGGGAGAAGCAGCTGTGAGTAGGGAGATAATGAAGTTGGGAAAGAAGAAAAAGATGCATAAACAATGGAATTTTTAGTCACAACCAACAGCAGAGATGATGTAATGATTGGGTCTGCCTTCTCATCCTTTCCGGGGAAACTGAATTTGGATGCTCTAAGTAGAATTTGCAGTGGTTGGTAGCATTTATCCATTTTAGGCAAATCACTGTTTGAAAGTACTGGATAAATAGTTCTAGTCCATCAACTGCTGCGTGGTAGCAAGTGCTGGCAGCACCCCGTCTATAAATGCTTGTTCTTATGTAGCTGGTACTTGGTGCTGTGTAGTCAAATGTTAGTGACTGACCCAGTGCACTCTGCATCCAGGCCTGTGTTCTAGCTAAATTGTTCTGCTGTAGCTCTCTGTTAACCATCACGTGCATAGCATGCTCATCAGGGATTGAGCCCAGCAAATTGGGGTTTGATCAGCTGCAGGCTGTCAACTGACTGCAGGACAGATTGCATGTGTCATACTCTTAACAGGTTGCAGCTAAGAGGTAGGGGAGTGATCGCTGATGACAACTCCATAGTTCAAGCATGTGTATCTAACCTAGCAATAATCAAAGTAAGATGATGAGCAAGCTGGTGGCAGATGAACAGGCAGTTATTCCTCAAGGAGGTCTTGATGTATTAGTATACATGAACTTTATTTTTTCTGATTACTTAACTTGTGCACTTTAAGTGAAAAAGCAGCATCCCTGACCCAAGGACATCCGTTATATCTGTGTAAACAGATAACATCTGGTGGGTTCTTAACACTTAAAGAGTTTGTACATGTTTACTTTAATTTTACAGCTTTTGATTGTGGGGTGCGAGGTAAAAAATGAAATAAGGAGAAGTCAGTTATATTGATGATTCTAACATTGAAAGTATATTTATCAGTTACAGTAGGTGAAACTGTATTGAGATTGAAATGTTTGTAATTGATATTACATTAAATTATAAAAAAAGTGCCAGTAGGTTACTTCATTGTCTGCCAGTAAATATCAACTTTTATAGGAGCACTGAATTTCAGGTAGAATAAAAATGCTTTAAATACGTTTTCTTTTGGCAGGAATGGAAGATGTCAGTTGGAAATCATCCTGTGATATTTCTGAGAGTATGCCATATGTGGATTTTCACAGGAGATTAAATGAGGGTTACTTGAAACCTGCATCTCTTTTTCCTTGTTTTATGGTAGCATGGGAGTAGATATGTGAACACAAAAGTGAATTTTGTTTCTATCCACAAAATGTCTTTCTCTCTCATGACATATTTGTTCTCAAGCCAATTTGTTCTAATGTATTGTAGAGGACACCTTTTTGCGTCCTCTTCCATGTTGATTCGTGTCCTACTCCATCTCAATCCTATACACAGACATGCATTTTTTTTGTCTTTTTCCTTAGAGATGGAGATACATACACCTCTGATTGTTTACACTCGCTTTCCAGAAAGGCTTAATAGACGTGAATAGAATATTTCAAAAAGAAAATATGTCTTGAAAAATTCAAATGCTAAAAAAATCTTCACTTTGCTTCAGTGTTCCATATAACTAACAAAGTGCACTAACAAAGGAATGACAAAAGAATAGCTATGTTAATAATATTTCTTCCACCTTGTGTTTGCTTTTAAATAAAATACATATGAATATATACTTTTAAATAAAATACATATTTTCATTTCTAATTTTTTTAAGACTTTACAAAGAAAGATTAAGCCAAGTGGATGCAAAACTACAAGAGGTCATAGCTGGAAAAGCACCGGAATATTTAGAACCATTGGCAGCTTTACAAGAAAATATGCAAATCCGAACCAAGGTGGCAGGTAGGCATGTAAAATTAGTATTACTGTTTCAAAGTATAAACTTGCTATGGAATTTAAGGCCAATCTTCTCTTTTCTTTAGAATTGTTAAAGGAGTATGTTTTAAAGTTAGAAATACTGTGGCATGATTTTAAATGTAAAGTAGTTTTCAAATAAAAATGAATAGGTTGCTTACCTCTTTGCCTAAGTTGCTTGATAACATCAAACTAAAAATATTACTTTTTTATGTTTCATTTACTAGCTGCCTGTCTTTGGGTAGTAAGTACACAATTACTGAGTCAGAAGATTTGGGATCAAGTCTACACAATGGTCACTGTTGAAGAGATATATATATATAGGTTTTGTCTTATGAACCTACAGATCATCTTAGATGATCATAGTTTTTCCTGCTCTTCTAGTCTGTGTTTCTTCTGCTTCTCTGCTCCCATCTTTATGTTCCATCTAGGGAAGAAGAAAAACCTTGTGCTTGGCAGCTTTGATCGAAGCTGAGTTTTAATTATTAAAACTAATGTTTAGATAGGCTTTTATGCTCATAGAAGAAGAAGGCAAGAACTTTAATCCTCTTCCAGTATGCAACTGTATATAATCATATAGAATAGTGGTGTTAGAGAAAGATAAAGTTCTGTACTTGCCTATTGTAAATTTGTTTCATGTTACAGCTTGACTCCTTCAGGAGTAATTGTGCTGTCTAAGGGTTACCTAATACAGGCTGTCAGAGAACCAAAAGGCAGACAGTCATGATCTCTCTAGCCAGACAAGCTATACCACTGTCTTTTCTAAGAAATTTAGCAGAAACATGGTGCAGCCAAACTGAAAAATGGCAAGCCTTCTTATACTTTTCATAATACTGTTACATGAATGCTGTTTCAGTGCTACTTGGTATGTCTTATTGGTACTTTTAACTTTGAGAATTTGAAATCTTTTGATCTATTGTACTTCTCTCCCTCCAGCTCTTTTCTGTAATGTTTTTCCTCAGCTGCTGACCCAGAATTTCTGGGTTTTAAGTTCTTAACCCAAATTTACATGACTAGTCCTAAGTAGCCCACTTGGGCTTTGCAGAAGGATTGTGGGTGAACTTGCAGAAGGTTTGAAATAAAAGCAACCTTAATCCAGGCTTTTGATTTTCAATTTTAAATGTGATTGTCCATCTGTGCTTTCATGTAGGTGCCACAAAATGTGCATTTTACATGTTCTCCTTATTGGTCTTCAGCAGCACTGAAGATCCATGTTCCAATGTAAAAAAAGCCCAGCATAAAAACTGCAGTTTCCTTGAGGCTGAGAATAGAAACCAGGGGTTTTTTCCCTTTTTGTCCCAAACTAAATGAATTTGATAAAATTATTTTGAAGAAAGCAAGCAACTGCAAAACAGGCTTATTTGCTCTTACTGTGTGAGAGCCTTGACTGTTACCTGAGAGAGGGGAGAAGGAGGTGAAAAATCCCCAAACTAAACTATGTTTAGCTAAACTTTGAATATAATTACACCTGTGGTAGAAAAGAAACTTGTGTTTTGCTGCTATTTAAGGCACTATTTAAACAAAATGTGGATCTTGACTATTTCATCAAGTTAAAAATACAATAGAACTGTTCATAATTGTGTTGTTCATTTTCAGTCAAATAAGCAGTGAGCTAGATATGCCAGTCAGCCATAAATATTAAAAAAATCCAGCATAACATGGCACTGTAAGAAAAGAACATTTTGAATTCTAGATCAAAAATGACTTCACAGTAGAAAGATGATTGGCATAATACTTGGAGGTTTATTTTTCAGAAGAATTGCTGGTAGTAGTATTGTTCCTCTTGTGCTGTGTTCATTTATAGTCAGTTGAATTGTAAGGGAATTTGGTTTTGGAAGTTGTTCTGTTGCGAGACAACACCAGTGTATGTGCAAACTTAACTCATCAAGTTTCTAATCTGAAACCATATAAGTATTTTGTGTTGAATGCATTGAATATATTACATTGAGTTCTGTCTATGCTCACCAGGTACTACATTTCAGATACCTCAGATTTTTTTCAGCTGGCTGTTTAGTGGACCCGTTTTCAGAAATGCTCCTAATACTTAGAAGCAGTATGCTTTGTATCACAAAGTGACTATTTCTAAGACTAGAACAGTCTTGTTAATTAATTTAATTTATTAAGGTCATGCATTATAAAGTAATAATATTAAATTATTTAATTTATTATTTAGCTTATTAATTTATTAAATTATTTTATATTAATTAATTTAATTAGTTTCCAAATATTAATTTGGAAAACCCTTTTCTTTCAGTCGGTTTTCTAGCTATCTTAAAATGCTAAAACATTATTTTAAACTCTAATTAGAAAATGGAAGAGGCCATTTAGTGTTTGATTTCAAAAACTGATTATATCCAGGATAACTTGATCAGAAATATGAAATAGACCTATTTTGTAAAGTTAGCATTATCACTGGTGTAATTTGTTGACTGACAGGGAAGGAGTTAAAATAGCATTTATATTTTTCTCACATCTTCAGAATTAAGGATTTACTTGTTCTTATTTTTACTGTTTAAAGAAGCCAGGCACTGGTAAGTGCCTAATACAATATATCTGTATTTTCCACTATGTGCATTTTTTGGCATTTGCAGGCAGTCTTAGAAGGGAATTCTGAAACTGGATAGTTGCTAAAGAAAGTAATATTGCTATAATTTATGTCATTACAGGTATCTATAGAGAGCTTTGCCTGGAATCTGTGAAGAACAAGTACGAATGTGAAATTCAAGCCTCTCGACAGCACTGTGAGGTTGTGCCAACTATTTCACATTGATAGCTAGCCTCATCTAACTTCACTGTCTGTCATGCTTTTCAGGTTCAGTGCATGTTTTTATTATTGCAGTTATTTGCTATTTGAATGCAATTGCCATGTGATATTTAAGTCCAGGTAAGAGGTTATTCAGAGCGTCTAAAAATTAGAATTATAGAATATGCTGAGTTGGAAGGGGACCATCCTGACTCTGTGCAGGACACCCCAGAAATCATATCATGTGCCTGAGAGCAAACAGTTCTTAAACTCTGTCAGGCTTGGTCCTGTGACCACTTCTCTAGGAAGCCTCTCTAGGTGCCCAACCACGCTCTGAGTGAAGAACCTCTTTTCATATCTGCCCTAAAACTCCCCTGACACAACTTCAGGCCATCCCTCAGGTCATATCACTGGTCACCACAGAGAAGAGATCAGCACCNCTGACTCTGTGCAGGACACCCCAGAAATCATATCATGTGCCTGAGAGCAAACAGTTCTTAAACTCTGTCAGGCTTGGTCCTGTGACCACTTCTCTAGGAAGCCTCTCTAGGTGCCCAACCACGCTCTGAGTGAAGAACCTCTTTTCATATCTGCCCTAAAACTCCCCTGACACAACTTCAGGCCATCCCTCAGGTCATATCACTGGTCACCACAGAGAAGAGATCAGCACCTGTCCTTCCTCTTCCCCTCAAGAGGAAGTTGTAGACTGCGATGAGGTCTCCCTTCAGTCTCCTCTTCTCTAGGCTGAACAGACCAAGTGACCTCAGCCACTCCTCATATGGCTTCCCCTCAATGCCCTTCACCATCTTCATTGCCATCCTTTGGACGTTCTCCAGTAGATTATTATCTTTCTTATATTATGGCACCTAAAACTATACACAGTATTCAAGGTGAGGCCGCACCAGTGCAGAGCAGACAATCCTCTCCCTTGACCAGCTGGTGATGCTTTGCCTGATGCACCCCAGGACATGGTTGGCCCTCCTGGCTGCCAGGGCACTGCTGACTCATTCAACTTTATTTTCAACATAGTTCAACTTTTATATTCAACATAATTTTAGCAAAAAACACCTTACATTTTAATAACAAAAACAAAACGGTCTTTTTAAGATGCCTTAGACAGCAACTGATAGAACTGTCATTTCAAAAGCAGTTACAAGGAAAATATATTATTCTCCTTGAACATAAACATTCCATTTTAAGCATCTAAATACTGGATACTGTAGTATAAGGACCCAAGAATGTGTATGTCCAATGCTGTACATAGCTGCTTAGATCCTGAGGTTTTCATCATAGTACTCCTCAGAGCCCCCCTTAGAGTTGCTTAAAGGTGCTTTCTTCTGAGTGGTTCATGGTATTCCTGAAGTCTGTAGTTTCTACTATACCAATAAAGCAAGAATGTACATATGTAGTTTTAAAAAGCTTTCCATTTTTCTTGATGCCTTGGAAAAGAATTAGGTATAATGAAGGACTACTCATTACTGACTGTCTTTGCTCCTGTGAATACTCCTGAGGTGGAACAGAATCCTGGAAGACTTTAATCTGTGATTGAATGATTTTTTTTGGCTGTGTATTATTCCTCTTTAAGGTGGTCCTTGTCCCTTGTTTTCCTAATGTCTACTATGAAATCATAAGAATTCAAATATTCACCATCCAGTAAGGGTCTCTTGGGGGAAAAGCTCTTTAAGTCAGCAATGCTCCTTATGGAATACATGTTCCACTAGAATATAACCATTGAGCAAGAATGTCTCTGATGTCTGTAATACCTTTTCACACCTTATTTGTTGTCAAGTACTTGAAGCAGAACACGTGTCTAAACACAAGCGCTATTTAATTTTAAAATGGATTTTTAAAATCATCTCAGAACAGTTAAGACTCATTTGGCACTTCAGGTATATATTTAAATTCCCCTAGGAAATGTTTTTTTTTATAATTAGGGGTTGAAAAATATATGAAAAGAGGTCTTCACGATTTGAATACTTTTTAACTTGAAGGGAACAATGAACATGGCAGTCATTTAGTAGAGCACGGTTCTTTGGTTTTGTCTATTGCTCATTTGTTTTGCTTCACTCTAGCATATTAGCTTGAGCATTAATTAATAAAGTTAAATTTCTGTTGGTGTGCTGTGCTGTGGGCAGGAGCAGTTGAGATGTAGACATCTGCTCATTTGCCTGTAGGGAACTGCAGCTTCTGACAGACGTGGTAGCAAATAGATGCAGTGACCTGTGTTGCTTAAGCTGTTTTTTCAGTAAGTCCAAGCTCTCTGTTTTCCCGAGCTGTTAAAGGCACTGCTTGGTGAAAACTAATGTTAAAATCTAACAATCAGCTGTATTTCCTACTCATTCACTTTTGGAACTGGGTAAGCTTATGAAAGAGCAGTAAAAGCCTTACTTCCTTATTTCCTGAAGGCTTGGAACTCAGCTTAATTCCAAGTTACTGTTTTAGAGAATTCAGTGTTTTTTTGATGCTGGCTTTAAATGAGTAACTGATCTATAGAGATAGTGTTATTTACGTGTATCAGTCCTGTGTGGTGGACTATAATGAGAGCTGTTTGCTCAGCTCTGTCTGATTTTCTCAGTCTGAAACACTTTGAGGTGGAAGAGGGTGTAGATCACACAAAATGCTGTAGAAAGTTCTTATCAGACTGTGGGTCTGTTTGTCATTTAGATACAAAGTGCTAATGATACACCTAACATGGCAGGAAATACGTTTATCTAATGGGATCAGAAATGGCCTTTTAAAAGGCCAACTAGCTAACTTTTCTAAAGCAGTGCTTTAGAAATGTTTCTCACAGTTTTAAGGTGGACAATTTTGCTTTTACAGCTATCTAGATTATGTCATGTGTTCAAAATTCTGCTGTGGGAAGGTAATTTTCAGATCAATGAAAATCAACAATTATAGATACTGTGGGCAAAGATGATAATTATCTATAAATAACTGCAGACTTGTAATATAGAAAGCAGCTTAATAAAAAGCTTTCCAAGAAAACATTAGCTTTTGTGATTTGTAGTGAATGATTTTGTAATGAAAGGTGGCATAGAGATCACTACTTTACTGTTACTCACTGTGAATAAATCTTTGCTATCCAGAAGGAAAATACTGTGTCATAATGTAAACAGTTATTCTGGAAAGCTAGCTGCATGGTCTTATATATTTAATTGTTCTTGATACTGATATTTGATAAATACATAACTATATTTTCACTTATGTTAAGTGAGTATGCTGTCTTTAATGAGATAGAATCTCATACTACGCAAGTGAATAGAGGGAGATGCCATATACTTTATGGCCTCTGAAAAATTTTCCCCTGAAGCTAATTTTTTTTTACCTTCTGGTGCTACCTCTTAACACTGATGCTTAAATTGTCACATATATTTAGATAATAGAACTTAGTAATGTAAAAATGTGTAATCTTGCTTTTTTAGAGTGAGAAGCTTCTCTTGTATGATACCGTACAAAGTGAACTAGAAGAAAAGATTAGAAGACTTGAAGAAGACAGACATAGCATTGACATTACCTCAGGTGGATGGAAATTCAGAGTTTGGGGTTTTTTGTTTCTTTTAAATCTTCTGTGTGTCTTAGTTTAACCAAGACTATAACTTAAAAATTAAGAGGCTTCACGTGGAAATGTGGAAAAGGAGCTTTTTATTAACAAAAAAATCTGAATAAACAACAAACTGTGCAATCAACAACTGTCAGAAGAAACAAAACAAAGTCCTAAATCCCCAGGTTCGGGGGAGAAACCCGTGGCAACCCGGGGAGGGGTGGATAGAGAGGCAGTACTGCCCCGGCAATTCAGGAAGCTGCTCGCAGCCACGTGTGTTTGCAGCCAGCAATGAGGAGGGGGGGAAATCAAGTCCTTTTCCCACAGGCAGTCTGGAAAAGCAGAATACCGCAGTGTGAGATGGGTCAGTGTCTCTCTCTCAGTTGTCCTCCGCGAGGTGTCCCGTGGGGAAAAGACTTCCTCTCAGGAAAAGAGAGCGAGGCGACCAAAAAATGAGCTCGTGCTCTGTCCAGTCCCGGACCAAACGCCCCAAAAGCCCCCGAACCAAGGACTTCCCAGCTATTTCCACCGCCAGTGTGCTTTACTGCGAGACCTCCCCCTCTCTCAGCTCCTGCGCTGCCCTGCACATGTGGCTCTGCTCCTCTCCCACCCCCATGCTGGAGGCATTGGGAAAAAAAAATCCAGCATCTCTATTCAAACCCATGACATGGTGGCTACTGATTAATTGACTGTACGCATAGTATGTCTGGTGAGTTTCAGGTTATCCATTAGAATGCTGTCCAGCTGTAGACTTAGGGCAGGGGGTTGAATTTCAACTTAAACTTTGGCTAGTAATTGTTAGCAATCCTTGTGTGTTTTGAGAATATTTATTTGTGCCTGCACAGTCATTTAACAGCTTCGTGTTGTTCAGGCACAGCATCTCACCAGAAAATGTGTTATTTTTAATTTTTCAACAATGTTTTCTGCTGTAAAAAGAGTTAAACATGTAAATGTTTCTGATTCATAGCATATTCTTATTATATCTTTTCAGAATTATGGAATGATGAACTCCAGTCCAGGAAAAAAAGGAAGGATCCATTTAGTCCAGATAAGAAGAAACCTGTTGTTGTATCAGATATCCTTTTACTGAAATCATTATTCTTTCTAGTAGTGTTTGCAGTTTTATAGCTAGTTCTACTACAAGTCATTAGTAACAAGTTGAAGTGATAATGCATTATCAGAACTTATTTTTGCATGGCAGATGTTACCTGGATTAGAGAAACCGTGTTGACACATTCCATTATGAAAATTGAAATTGAGATTTTCTTATCTAACTACTAGTTTTATGTAAAGAATGTGTCTAAAAGTTGATTTTTCTAATTCTTAAAAAAATAGAGCTATAAGGCAAAAGCACAAGCATGTTAGGCATTATGTTTGTAAAGTATAACCTGACTTAAATAACTTCTCTTGTATAGGTTTACTTCTCATACTGGGACATCTTTAATGCAATGTATTACTTCTTAACAACTCCATAGACTTTAGAACTCTCTTTGATTAAATTGCCAGAATCATAGAATCATATCGTAGAATGGTTTGGGTTGAAAGGGACTTAGGCAGGGACACCTTCCACTAGTCTAGGTTATTTAAAGCCCCGGCCTGACCTTGAAACTTTCAGAGATGGGGCGTCCACAGTTTCTCTGGGCAACCTGTTGCATGCCTCATGACCCTGTGAGTAAAGAATTTCTTCCTAACATCTAACCTAAATCTCTACTCGTTTAGTTTAAAACTGTTCCCCTAGTCCTATCGCTGTCTGCTGATGTAAAAGGTTACTCTCCCTTGTTTTTATAAGCCCCTTCTAGGTACTTGGAAGGTTGCAATGAGGTTTCGCTAGAGCCTTCTCTTCTCCAGGTTGAAAAATCCCAAGTCTCTGTCCTCACAAGAGAGGTGCTCCATCCGCCTAGTCATCTTCACAGCCTCCTCTGAACCTGCTGCAACAAGTCCACATCTTTCTTGTGCTGAGGACTCCAGAGCTGCATGCGGCACTCCAGGTGGGGGTCTCACAAGAGCAGAGTAGAAGGGGAAAATCATCTCTCTTGAGCTGCTGGCAACTCCGCTTTTGATGGAATCCAGGATACAGTTGGCTGTCTGGGCTGCAAGCGCGCACAGTTGACTCATGTCCAGAATCATGGAGACTAAAATAGACTAACTCCTAAGTATTGATATTGTGTGGTATAAAGGCCATTTTTTTATTGTTAAGTTGCTGCAAAAAATCCTTCTCCTTTCAGCAGGCTTTGTTAGGAGAAGGTGGGAAGGAAGAAGTTTCTGAAAAATGTGTCATCATTGGGACACCTTCCTTCAGCATGGTTGATTTACTGGAGCACATCCCAGATGGATGATTTGTCCTAATTATGACTGTTTTTCCATTAGGTTATGTCACAAATTTAGTTTAGTAGAGAGACTTTTTAACTAGTGATTAAAAGCCAAGTGGTATTAATCAACAGTTACAAGTGGTTTCATTACTTTCTTAATTCTCTTAGTAGTTTCGGTTCCAGGTTGTGTGGAAGTGTATTTTCTTTGGCTCTCAGTCATCGTTGTCTTCAGGATGTCCATATAAATAACATTGGATTCTGTGAATTATGAGCTACTTTGCCATTTTAGCATATATTCCAAACCAAAATTACTAACACAGTATTAGGTCTAAAATCTCAGCAGTTTTAGGCAGTCCATAAAGCTGATAATTCTTTCAGTTATGAAGTAAATTAATTTGCACTTTTTGGTTATAGTTTTTAAAGAGTTGTGAACTCGTCAGTTTGTACAGACCTGTGTAAAGCAAATGTAATTTTAAGCTTATGTATTTCCATTTTAGGAAATTTATTTTTTAAACATCCATAGCACCTTTTTTCTAAACTTGTTTTTCAGAGGTGAAATGGGGAGAAACAAAGTGAAAAGTGAAGATTGTTGTAAAGGAAGAGCTGTGCTATAGAGACTGTTGTTTTGAAGTTCACGTATTATTCTAATACACATTTTTTACTTTGCAGCTGATAGTTTAAGGAAGGGGCTTTTGCCTTTCTACTTCCTGTTTGTTGGATATTTGATATTCTTACATGTGGTGGTGACTATACTTTTCTCTCAAAGATATATGGTGCAGAATTCTGTAAAAATAATTATTTTATTAAAGCTGATACTAGTGTAGGTGCTGACTTGCAGTGGTACATTGAAATTGGAGGGAATTTTATTTGTAACTTGAATTATTGCAAATAAGAATGATTTTTTGCAACTGCCAGGGATGGAATTGTTGTATCTCAGTTGTTTATCTAATCCTCATATTGAACTCCAGTAGTCTGAATGTCTACATTCTATTACTTACCTCTTTTAATAATTTTTAAAGTTTACTTCTAGGTTGCATAATTCAAATATGGATGTGTTTGTGTGAGCTTTTAATTCCTCCAGGTGGGGGTCTTGTGAAAGATTAGAAGAACAGAAATATTAATATGTTTCTACAAACATGAGAGTAATTTTATTATTTGTATTTAAAAGAGTTTTCCCTAACTTTTCCACGCCCCTATATTGTTTATATGTTACAAGACCTTGATATACTTGAAGACTGGACAACAATAAGAAAGGTAAGATGAAAGGATGAATGCCAGTGGCTGTGGGTTTAGTTTGGGTTTGCATCTAGTCCTTTTTCTACTTGAAAATATGAAACTGTGTTTCTTACACAATCAAAACACAAACCAGATTTTTATTTTTTCAGTAGTCAGCTAATCCTTTCAGTTCAAGCTATGTTATTTTTACTTTTTCTGATTCTACACAAGTCATTCAGAGGAATCCAATAAAGTGGTGTAAGAGATTCTCTCTAAAATAGGGAGTCCATAATTTTCCATGAAAAAGTGTGCCTAAAGCCTGTATTGATCTGCTTTCTCATAGTCTAGCACAATTGGGTAGAAACTACAATAGGATAGTCTGATAGGATTTTGCTTTAAATGAAGATATTTTAAAATGTGTATCTAATGGTATGTTTTTACATAGTAAATTTTTTTTATTCTATGAAGATTTTTATACTTTGACCTCTCCTTATACTTTTTATATAAAGCGAGAAGCTGTGTTTTTCCTTGGTTACAAGAGAATCATGGTTTACAGGAAGAGAAATTTGTTTGATAAATTGATGTATTTTAAAAAATAAATCCAACTTTTAAGTGCATAATGCCTTTTTCAGATCTTTCTAAGACTGTTGAAGGAACTTGATGTAATGAAATGCTATCCTTGCCTTGCACTTGCAGTCAGAAAGCTTCCCTCATGCTTTTCTGCTTATGGAATAGCAAACTACTTACGTGGATTCAAAAACTTTTTGGGAAATGTCTCCCATTTTGTTTCCATCCTGTTTTCTTGTACCTATTTCCTAAACAAGAAGTAAAATGTGACCTTTCTGTGTGAACTTGTCTGACTTTTTCTATCGTGTCAGAGGAAAAGACACAACATATCTTTCCCTTGAGTTCTTTCCTGTAGTTTTACATGATTTTTCTGGAAATAATTAAAAAAAGCACCAGAAAAGAAACAACGAAATGAATGCCAAAAAACTCTTGAGTGCTTCGTTTTTTTAAGCCTGTCGTATGTACTATCTGGAGTTTGTGTGAAGGGAAATTTTTGGGCTTATAATGTATAAATCAAAAGAGTATCTTGTTCATGTAGCATTTTGTTTTTCAGAGTGAGTTAATGCAATTTTGACAATTAATGTAATTCTTGACAATTACATAACATCAATTTTGAGGATTTAATTAGGAAACCTTCAGTTACTTGAAATCTGAACTTACTAAAGATGGTTTTTTCACCCTCAAAATGCTTTTGTATGTAGGTAATAAGTCAGGATTGAACACACTTTTTTTTAGATTTCTTCTCATTGTGGTTTTTGCATGTAAAAGCAAGTATCCTGAGCTTTACTGCAAGAAACTTCACAGTTCAAGCTGCAGTTCAGAAAAAAAGACTATGCTTGCTGACTAACTTAATTTTCTTTTGTGTTTCAAGGCAATGGCTACACTGGGGCCGCACAGAGTAAAGTCAGAACGTAAGTAAACATTGTCTGGTTTCCCAGGACAGAACTTGCTGTGTGCAATGGTGCAAACTGCATCTAGGCTGATCATATTTATTTTAGCCCTGGTATACTGATGGAGGATGGGGTGAAGTAGCTGGAAGGTGTGGCTTTTGTCTTTCCCATCAGATGCTGACATCATTAGCTCGATTCGTGTTGTTTCTGTTAACACAAATTCTAGAAATTATCAACTAAAATTGAAACTTCTAAAACTGGTTTACACCACCTAATATTAGCAAGGTATGCCTGTGTTTGCACAAAATGAGGCAGAAAACTAAGAGCATCTGGACGTTATGGATGTGTTCTAAAGGATTGTCACCTTCACTGCAAACTACAGCCCCAAAAAAGTAGAGACATGAGAAAGCAACTCATATTTGGCCCTGAGGTGAGAAGCGTGTTAATGCTAGGTAAAATCGAATATTTGGAGATGGTGAAAAAGGAAGAAAAGGGATAGAAGGCAAGGAGGTGATAGCTCCTATTTGAAAACAAAAATAGAACTTTTAATTTATCTGACTGGAAATAAAAAGGTATCTTGCTTCAAATTTTCATGCAATTATTAAGAAACAGGCTACATTTGGAAAAAAATGTGTATTCTGTGTAAATCATTTGATGACAGTGTATTTAAACATCCAACTGATTTCTGTGAAGTCAATATTAAATTACTTTTATTAATCATTTTAGCACCTGTCAAATTAGAAAAGCATCTACATAGTGCTAGATCTGAAGAAGGAAGACTCTACTATGATGGAGAGTGGTACGGACGAGGACAGACGATATGCATTGATAAGAAAGATGAATGTCCTACAAGGTAAAGGTTATTTAGTTTATACAGCTCTGTACATTCATGTTATGCAATAGCTAGGTTGATGGCATCGAAGCATAAGGCCTATTTGGAAATACTACAACCTCATTAACATTTAGTAGTTCACCTTGGAAGACAGGCATTACCAAAGAAGGTTGAGTACTAGACTTGTAAGAGATGCTAGTAAAGGTTGGAATTCACTGAAGTTTTGTCAGGTTAGGATCTCACAAAAAATTTAAGCTCTTACTAGTTACTGAATAGCCTTTGAGTAATTTTTTTTTTCTCCAAAGTATCTTGGGAATCTTGCTTTTAGAATTTGATCTGTTGGCCCACCCAAAAAGAATTAATTATGGAAAAACACTTTATATTGTTGAAGATAAGCTTTATTTTCAGTTGGTCAGTCCTTTGAAAGAAAAGAGTTGGAATTTTTTTACGGTATTTCCGCCTCTTAACAAAGGTTCTGCCTGGGAACAAACTAAATATTACAGTGCAATTTGAATGAATGTTTAAGATGTATAAATGTATTTTCTCTGTATGGATAACATTTGTAAATTCTAGAAGTGTGAGTGTATTTAAAATCAAATGAATATCTTACCTTTTACTGAATGGGGCAAATCAGTGTAAGCCCAGTGTTGATTAAATATGCTCCTCTGCCTAGGAAAATTGACTTTAATTTCATATAGCAGTAGTTCTCTGTAAAACTGGCAATTTTTTTCTTCCCTGTGTATGGTGAAGGGGAAGAAATTTTGGTGATTTTGGTGTTTGTTCATGGCTGAAACAGGAAGATATTTTAGTAAACTATATATTGTGCCTGAAATTTAAAAACTGAATTAATTTAGCAGAACACAGCAGTTGTACTGGGCTAAATAAAGATCTTAGTATCCAGTGTCTGACAAAAGCCAAAAGCTGATGCTTAACAGGCGACTTCTAAGGTTGAAGAGTTTCCTAGTGGGAGTTTTGTCACACTCAGTATGAAACAGATCTTTATTCTATTAACTGTTTTAATCTCTCTGTGCTTTTTCTCCCCCATCAATCTACTTGAAATTATTTTTCTCCTAGGGGAGGAAGTTTTGCTCACTATTTGTATTAAAGGTTACCACAAGGAGCATAAAAGCAGGGTTCGTGTAACAGTGGTTTGACTTTATTTCTTGTGGTCTTGGTATAATGATTAACAGTTAAATACCTTTTGTGCTTTAAATCATGGCTTCAGGCTGTTAAACTTTTTTCCAAATACTAAACATTCAATGTAATTTCAGGTATTTTTTTTTTTACCATGAGTAGTTTAATATTGTGTTTTCTATGTGTGACTGTTGTACTTTTAAAATATTTGTATACATTAAGGGTTTTCTCGTAAGAAAATAGATGGATGGCTGAAGCATTAACTACCTTCACTAAAGACACATGCAGTTGTCAAAGAATTCTGAAACTATCCTTTAAGTGGAGCCAGTATCTTTTGGGCCTAGCATTTACAACTAATGGATAATTTCATTTACTGCATAGAAATACAGCTGCAGTTTTGAGGTTATTTTTAGCTTATAAGGTTTCTAAATTTTTCTTGGTTTTCTTCCCCTGACCTTCCTTCCCTCATTTTCTGTAGTGCTATAATTACAACAATTAACCATGATGAAGTTTGGTTTAAAAGACCGGATGGAAGCAAGTCCAAGCTGTATATTTCTCAACTACAGAAAGGAAAATATTCAATAAAGCATAACCACAACTGACCTAACTGCTAACTGGATATGAAACAAGTGGTATTGCCATGCTTGATGTGCCATGGGGTGAAAGTTGTATTTAATAGTGTTTTATATTCCTTATACATTTACAGCAGTATCTAATGTATTGGTTGTGCTGTATGTAAACTTGATATGAATGGCCTTCAGAAACCTGAGGGGAGGGTAAATCATGTTGACAGAAAATTTGCCTCAACATTGGGTCCTAAGGTGCCTAAGGTACGAAGTATTCTTTTCAAGTATAACGCTTCAGAACTTCTCATATTTGTAAAATAATAATTAAAAAAAAATCCGTTTTTTTTTCCATTATTGACCAGTTGGTGTGCAAAAAATAACAATAATTACCAGCAACTCACTTTGTTTTCAATGACTGTGTCTTGCTTCTCATGTGGATGTAAATTTAGCCTGATCAGCTGTTGCTTTTGAATAGATTGTAACATGCACAAGCATTCTTTTATCCAAAGTGGACCGATTTATTAAAATTATTGTCCTCAACAGTTCTGCTAGTACTGACTGCATTATATTTTGTAAGGTGTACTATATTGCTTGTAATGAGACAAAGCCAATATTTTGAGCTATGTTTTTTGAAGAACACTTTTCTAGTGTCGGACCCTATTCTATAGTAACGAATCATTGGTGTTTTTTTTTTTCTTGATTGCCAGGAAAATTTATGCATAAGGTAGACAGTGTTGCTCCAGCCTGTGTTGTGTGTAGCCCACAAAAGAATAACTGTGAGGATGGTTATGTAAATGCTATTGCATGGTCTGCATGTTTGGTCCACAGTTATATGAAATACAATGAATTTTTTTTCAAAAGGAAAATGTTTCCCCAGAAATCATATATCTGGGAGAATATACACTGACTTTTTCACTAAACACTATTTTCCAAATTTCTGTACCCCATTTTGTCTTATTGTACACCAGAAGTATTTCATGCAGCTTAGGAAGCTGAATTTCATTTGAAGTCTTATTCTTTAACTCACAGAGAAAAGTCCTAAATCCTTGATGTTACTGTGATGTGCTTTGAGCATCTAGAATGATAGATGGGATTGTTGAAGAATTATTAATGCGTTGGTGATGTGCACTTTAATCTCCACTTACGATCATTCTTCTTGGAGAGAGAAAGCATCCATTTGCTTTAAATGATCACAGCAAATGAGAGTTTTTATTGTAACATGTAAATTAATTGTCTTTTCTAGTGCAGGGTGGTAACTACTTTCCAATTGCCAAATCAGTTTCTGCTGAGTGATGCTTTTCTACGATTGTATGACATTAATCAAATGTACATAAATTATCGATTGATATGTTGGCTTTTAACAATATGAACTGTATGTATACTGTTGTTTGATAAACTTTTTGTAATAAAATATTTGCATTTTTTAACTTAGTGTATAAATAAATGATCTGTGGTAGTGGACATCTTTTATGTTGTTTTGCTTTTTGATTTTCTAGTCTTGTTGGAATTGCTGATTTACCAAATGCTAAAGGGAAATATTTTTAAATTTTCAAAAGGCCTAAAGCTTTTAAAGACCTTTGACTTGCACTTTTTTCTTTTGAATTTTGAGAGTTTGTATATATAGATTGTTTGTTTTTACAATATTTTAGAAAAAATTCTTGAAGCTTTATTCTGGGCTGTTTATAAATCATGTAAGTACTGTTAAGAAGCTCTTAGCTGTTGATGTGCTTGAAATCATTTGTATTTAGGCCATACTTGGCACCCTACACTGTTTTTGTGATTCACCCCTTTCCTTTTTCCTCTCACGTATTCTACATCTCTCTAGCTGCAATTGATTTCTACAATTTGATTTCTAGCTGCAATTGTTTCTACAGCTGTTTCTAATCTGATCTCCTTCTACAAAGCAGAACTTTGCTTTGCATAGCCCTGCAGTTTGGACTGACGCTTGGTGAGTGTGGCTTCTTAATTCAGAATAAACATTCATATCAACAGTAGCAGTATAGATTATTGATAAACAACAACTGGGATCTACCTGCTCCTTTTCTAGAAGTACAAGAAAATGAGCTATGGCTTCCCTTTTTAAATGTAATCACTTTTGTGTATGTGATTGGTCTTTTTTTATAATTGGTTAATTGTCTCATGCTTAGGCGAATCATATTTGGTGCATGCTGAGTATCTTTTTAATATTTGAACAGGTAATGGTTTGCTTGATCGAACATTAAAATGTAAGAGGTGTCTTCAACAGATTGTAGTCCTTTGAAGTACATTGTTAGCCTGTTGTCCATCTGTTTTATCTTTCACACGACTACATTAAAGCTTTTCAAGCCTTGGTAGCGTTGTTTTAACTTATGAATTGGATTAAGATCTGTAAAGTGCTGAAAGGAAAAAGATGTTTGGTATATGACTTATTCTGTGAGATACAGTATGTGAAAAAGGAAGTAAATGAAGCGTAAGAGGCACTAACTGACAAAAATAACTTTCTGTACATGTGTAGGAAAGGTTTCTGTATCAGTAAGTATGTTCTAGAGGAGATACTTTTGCCAAACATGCAAAGCAAGCTGATCTGTTCATCTGTCCCACAGTGAATTATCCGGTATATTTAAATGAAATGCAGTCAATTTAATCTGACAACACAGTACATAAATATCGTGTGGACTTTAGCTTAGGTATCTTCTAATAAGCATCTCTTAAACTTTCCAAATGCACTTGGATTTTGGCACTTTGTCATACTGTGTTTGTTTTAAAACTATAAAAATTAATTATTTATAGCCCATGAAACATCTTGTTCTATCTTTGTAAGGCAAGACCTGCATGGCTAACTCACTACCTCCATCAAGTGGTAAGAGAGGATTAAATAATAAAATGTTCACTCAGTTTTAAAACCTATGCTATCTAACACCAATAGGTTCAGTTTGTTCTGGCTGTTTTTCTTTTTGTTGTTTTGTGTGTGGGTTTTTTTGTTTGTTTTGTTTTTTTGTTTTTTTTTCCTTTGAAATGGAAAGAAGAAAAAAGGGTTTAGCTTTTATCAAAAGGGAGAAGTACCAGTACAGCTTCCTGTCTCCTGGAGAAATTCTTCAGTTATTACTGTGGAAAGAACTGGGTTTTTTTGCCTTCTTTAGAGGACAAGGTGAAGAGGTAGGGGAAAAACATGTGTTCAATAGACTTTGCATTTGAATAGCTAAAATCTTCAGTGCTGTTATCCATATGAGGCTTTGAGCAACCTGGTCTAGTGGAAGGTGTCCCTTCCCACGGCCCAGGGAATGGAACTTAGATGATCTTTAAGGTCCATTCCAACCCAAACCATTCTGTGATTCTGTGATAACAGATTTATTGGAGCCTTTCACTGTTCCTCTTTGTTAGCTAAATGGGATGTGCTTTCTTCTGTTTCTGCATGTGACAGCCCTGTCCAAACACCCTTTTACGAGTGGCAAAACAAGCTCTGCTCTAAGGCCACATGATCATTCCTAAAAAGTTCTTTACTATGCTCTTATCAGGCAGGGGCACAGTTATTGTTGGAATTAATATCAATTACCGGTGGTACCTGAGGTACATGAGAGTCCTGACAGGGTGCTCTGGGTGATGTGTACTTCCAGGTAGCACTGCTGATACTTGCTTGGCGTCAGGAAGTGCTTTAGTGTTTCTGCAGCATATGTGTAGGTCAACTGTATGGTACATCTGTAGTAAATAAGCATGGGGTTTACAGTCTACAATTTAATCGAAAGCACAACATGTATTGAGTAAACCTGATACTTCCTGGAAATGCCAGCCTGAATGTACTTGCATGGCATTATGTATGCTTTTGTTTCTCTGTATGGAAAATCTGGTCTTGAAGGATCAGATGCAACTTCCAACATTTAACACTCAATTCTGGTCTTTTTGTGGAGCTACCAGCTGAAAAGTGATGTGTTGAGCTGACTCCTGTTTCAGTGTGCTGGCACTCCTGCAGAGCTCACTTCTGGAAATTTAACTTTCCCAGATGTTGGATGAAGAGTTTGAATGCTGAAGGTGAGCTGAGAGATTTGCTGGCAGGCAGAGGACTTGAGGTGAGGTGCAGTGCTGTGCACGCAGTGTGGAAAGAAATTCCTACTGCAGTATAAAGATTGAACTGGTAAATGGATGAATGAAGGGATGAAGTGTGTGTCAAACACCCTCATTTAAAAAATAATGATGAGATGAGTAGTTTTGCCTAGTTACCCTGGGCGTTGACTGAGACAATTTCTGATAGGAAAAAATACTGTATGATTTTGTAAATAAGAATTGTTTCACGTGGTAATGAGTTCAAAAAAAGACATTGTAGGTAAACTTTATGTTACTCTTCTGGTATGGTTTGTCTGTATGAAAGAATATAAATGTATAGGACTCAGGCCATTTTAATAACGCAGTAATCTCCAAGTTTTCCTCGAACAGTGTTTTCAGATGTTTTAACTACAGACATGATTTTTACTGTGTTATTTGACTTGCTAGAGTTTTTAAAGATGTGGATTATGTTTTTGAACATAGTAATTTCTTTGAATAATAGAAAAATATATGAAGCACACTCTTTAAGAGGTGGGTAGCAGAACTACAACTTGTGTCCTTTATTAGCATATCAGTTCCGTAGGAAAATCTTCAGACATCACCACTGTCTTCACAAATAGAAGGTAGCTAGACTAGGGCAACAGAAATTAAAAAAGCAGCATTATTTCGTACAACAGGACAACATTAGTGGGTCCTCCTCGTGCTATGATTGAATGAATCTGAATCAATTGGCTGGCCCAAGGAGGAACATCAAATTTGCTTTTCCTCCATGGCCATGGGGTGTGTGGTGGGGGTACCCTTTCTCCCAGGCTCTGGAGGGTCATGATGGTGAAAGCCTGCAGGTGGCAGTAAATTTATACTGAAGTTACTTAATGGTAGTTTTAGAATTTTCTGTCTAGATCCTGTTAGATTTCTTTTCTTACATGGTTTCTTTTAGTTGTAGCACAACTACAACAGGTTTTAATCTTACTGCATACTTATTAAGGGATATTGGAAAGAATATCTGTTAGTACTCAGTACTAATAACTCTAGTGCTCAGAGTTCTAAAGAAGGATTATTTTTGGCTACTGTATCATGAAAGAAAATTGCTATGTAAAGGCTTAGGAAGGAACAAAAACAGATTAGGTACTGTCTAGTTGCTATAGAAACAAAATATGTAATTAAACAAAATGAAATATATTACATATCTTACACTGATGAAAGTACTTAGCAAAGGTGGGACAATGAATGAGCGTTTTACATTGCAACACCAAACCCAGAAATAAACAGAGGGTTCAGGTTTATTTTTCTGACACAATTTTCACCTATTACACTTTCTGTGCTTGGTTAACTAAAACAAAAAATACTTTGTTTCCTAGGGTTAATCTTATAAAAAGGAATGCCAATAATAATACACAATAAGTAATGCAGTAAGGATTTGCAACAATACTGTTGCAAATTAATAACAATAATATTATGTGATACTAATAATACAGTTGAATACAAAACTTAAGTATATGCTGTTTGGAAAAAAAACCCAAATAGTATGAACTGTTTGATTACACTTTAAAATAACTTTTAACAGATCACTTAAATGTTTCTTATTGTATAAAAGTATCTGAAGAGTTTAACACCCTTACTGTATAGCTAATAAAGACAATTGCTTAACAAAAATGTATGTCAAAAGAACTTTCTTGTAGCTGGACTGTAAATGCTGCAGGTTTCGGATGTTTCAGAACCTGCAGTTATTGCCAGATGCCAGAAGAGGGCACTTTGAGGTTCCTCATGAAACACTACTTACTTTTAAAGTTTAACTCGAATTCTCAGAATTTTTGTTCTTCTATCATAAAATGCCACTGTTTAAAGTACAGAAGTGTAGCAGTGATTATTACTTTCTCTTTGTTAGTGTAACTCTGAAGGTGACCACATTCTAGTACTTACAAGTTGAGGAGGCTTATTGGCATGCTAGGGTCACTTACTTAGTACATCTCAGTGTGTGGCCCTGGGTGGTGGATGGAAATTAGTTAGCTTTGTATTTTACACCTCCACCACCATCTCTCAAAAAAAAATTACGTACGTAGAATTGTGATGTATCATTCTTACCTTAATTGGTCGGAGTGAAGGAAAAGAAGGAAGAGTAAAAGAAATCCTGCACTCAGTTCAATGTATGATTTCAGGTTCAGGTGGTTATGCCAAAACATGGCTAACATATCAGAATCTACTTTATACTGACAATGTTGACCTTAAAAGTGCTTTTTGTGGCACATCTGCACTTGCTTGCCAGGCTTCTATGAGAATGTATCTCTTATCCTTTCTTACAATCCTGCTGAGGACATTGCCTGCCTGCTTTAATTTAGCACACCTGTTCCCAAGGCTTTTGCACCTTTGAGTGGAAACAAAGAGGAGGAGATGTCAAACAGGCATAGAGAACCAGCTCCGCTGCAGAGGTGGTGTATCCAGAATCCCTTCTCACTCAAGACCAAAAGGGAAATAGAGAAAAAGAGAAGTGAGAAAAAGACTGAATTCTTTGAATTTTCTGGGGTAGGAATTGATTTGAGATCTGCCTGCCTGCTTTTTGTTCCTCAAGTTGCTTCATCTCGGGTGTCTGTGTCCTGTTGTGTTTCACTATATTTACACTGATTTCTAAAGCATCTTAAGCATTAGTCCAGCTCACCGACCCTATCAGTAGAAGTATCTTTAACCCCTCCCAACCCCCACTCCCTTAGAAAAGTGTATTGATTTGCTCCTTTTATTTTTTTCTCTTTTTTTTTTTTCGGGGTGGGGGAGGAGATGGAGGTGTTTAAACACATTTAAATTCTCAATATTTTAGGATACCTGCCACTGCTAAGACTTTTGCATGCAAAGTTTTGCATTGTTTCATCAGACAAAGTTCCTTGGCATCTTTCATAACTACAAAGTAAGCATACTGTAACTGATGAATTGGTTTTTGGATTTGTTGGGGGTTTTTTTAAATGTTTTCAGAGGTTTTTAGATAATAATACCTAAATAAACATACATTTTTACAATCAAGACCCAGAATTTCACTGAAGTGGATAAATCAATGTCACTGCAACTTGAAATGTAACTAATCATAAATTTTGCAAAAATGTTTAGAAGTGAGGAGAAAGACACTCAAAAATGGGGTGGAGATGACCCAGAAAACTTGGACAGGTATACTTTAAATGTGTTTTAGTGAAAACTTTGGTTAATTATTAAGAAACAAGGTTCTGTTTTGCAATATTATGAAAGCTTCTTTATAGGCACTTGAAGACTCTGAAGTGAAAATATATGTTTTATTAGTACTATCCATAGAAATTACCTTTATGTCTAATAAAACATTTTTAACTTTTTTCCCCTGAACCTAAATGGGATTTTCAATTTGCCTCTTTCTGTGCGGTTCATACTTCTGTGGAAGACTGTGACATTTTCCTGAGAAATAACACCTGCAAAACTAAAAATACTAAAACAAGACTGTCACTGAGGTACCATGAAGTCTTTGCTTAGATTATGGATTGAGTGGATTGCGTTTCCAGTGGTGCATTTATGTTACAAGATTCTTGTCATCCATTGAGATCAAGATGGCAGCGTTGTGGAGAATATACTTCAGCTAAAGTTATTAGGTCCGGGGAGAGCAGAGAAACAAAAAAATTGGAGTTATAAAACCCACTAAATGACTCAAAAAATCTTTCTGGATATCTGAATTCTCTAATCTTCTGTGGATTCTCTAGATTGCTTGTCCTGTCTCCTTGATGGGCTACTTTGGCATACTTACCTTAAGGCTTTCTAAGACATTCCTGCAAATTCCATGATTCTTGCCTTCAGAATCCCACCTCTTCTATCTGAATTACTTGAAATGCCTACAATGAATTGTCTGGCCACTGCTTTCTCTTTTTTGATATAGGACTGCAGCACCCTGGGCTAGTACAATACCCTTGTCATAGGTAAGGAGAAATACTTCACCACAAGCAATGTATTTAAGTGTCATCACTAGAAATTTTGTAGTCTCACAGTAATGCAAAATTTGACACAATTTACCTCTCCCCTTAAATTATTAATACCATGCTATACTCCAAGATTGTATTCAGGATCTGTAAAATACCAAATTCTAATTTTCTGTGGCTAACACTACACCAATATGCTTACTAATGTTATTACAAATTGGCTCTTAAACCATCCACAGTTTCCTAAAGGCTGAGACAGTTCACTGTTATTTTGATACCTGACTTTCTTAACCAACCAAATAATTTCCAACCTTTCTTACCTTGGTAAAATGAGAGGTAGCAAAGGGCTTGGGTCGCATACCCAAAACCTTGGGTGACCAAAATTAAAGGTCCCGTTTCAAGCCTCCTGTGGGCAGAACCCCAAGCTGCAGTTATGCAGCTGAACCTGTTCTCAGTGCAACTGCTGCCCTGCTATTGTCTGAATATTGGTGGTACCCTAGAAATGAGAAATTCAGTGGAAGCCCAAGCCCTGAAATGGTGTGGAGTTTGGTTTTTTTGTTTTTTTTCTTCCTAACCCCACACTGCTTGTTTCTTACCCTATTGCCAGCCTTTCTGGAGCCTGCAAAAGGCATAGGGAGGCAGCCTGCAGCCTGCTTTTGCCTATCTCGTGGCAAAAGCAATTGTTCAATATGCAAAAGACCTACATGGTAGTGGTAACTACATACTAAAGTGTTTCCAGTAAACATTAATTGCAAATATGCAATAGCTTCAAGTGGAAGTGCCAGTCCCCGAGATTTGGTGCTGCTGATGTTCCCTGAAGGCCTGGGATACACAGCTTCACCTCTTCAGTACTTGTCCAGATGTGTTTGAATCAGAGGTGTTGTAGCCACCTGCAGACGATGACTCCACCTGTGTGCTCGCTCTCAAAATCATGCAAGGCTTTGCCACTTGATTCCTCGGTACTGTGGGGAGTTTGGCTTGTAATCTCTGCATGTGCCTGTCCCCACCCTGTAAAATAGCACTTCCTTGGGGGGAAGCCATGAAATTTAACATGTTTGATATTGATTTATCAGATTATTTTGTTGTGGGAACCCTAGGACTAACAAAAATAGCCAGTTACATTACACAGAATATATTTTGAGCCCAACACAATAAAAAAGTAGTTTTATGTTTAAAACTATGAAGCAGGATCCAGTTCTTAATCATACAAGGGTTATTTCATTGGAATGATTATTGGATTGAAGTATGTGAATAACTTGAGTAAGGCAGAGTCTATCCATGGTATATAACCAATAGCTGACCTTATAAATTTTTTTTTTTACCATTTTAACAGCAGGAATCAAATCACAAATCATTTTTGTGAGTATATAATTTCTGTTTCAAGAACTCATGCTGAACAGCCTGAAACTCAGAACCTGTGGAAAAAGTTGTGAATTGTGATAAAGTGTATTATTAGTTGCACAACAATTACTAAATTCTCATCTTTGTCCAGGTTCTTTCATTCTCTGATTGTGTGGTTTTGCTGCTTGAATGACTGGAGTGTTCATTATAACTCAAAATAGAAAGCAAAGGAAAGCTTTTTGGGTTGAAATGCATTTTTGTTATTTTTTTTTTTAAATCCTTCCAGTGTTTCCATTTTAAATAGTTTGAGATGCATATAAATATTCCTAATGATCAGGCAGTAGTCAGCCAACAAATGAACATTTTTACATTTGCCTACAAATGAACATTTTTAATCAGGCTTCATCTGAATGGGAATCTATCATAAAAATTTCACATGCAACTTGGAGAAAGCTGTTTCTCATTTTAAGTAATGCTCTTTCTTTGTAGGTTTCTGTTTGTTTGTTTGGTTTTCTGTTGGCGATGTTTGGCTTTTCCCCCTCCTTGGATATAAATAGCCCGGTATTGGGGTTTTTTTCATCAATATGTAGAATTCAGGGTACGTGTTACTTTATTGTTCTACTTTATAATACAAGAAAGATTTTTGTTACAAAGGACTAACCATATTTTATTTTATGAAGGAGGCTCTCAAAACAAGGGCTATCTCTGTACCTAATATCAGACTGATCTCATTATCCCCAATTTTAACTTTAGACACATGTGACAAGACTGTTAGCAATCACATTTGGTGATAATCATTTGGAAAAATTTTCAGCATCACCAGCTTTTGGGATTTGGAATCCCTCCCTTGGAAGAAGCAATTCTAATGTGAGTAGTAAACCACTTCCCTGGCCTTGAGGTTACAACCCTCCAACCAGGATTAGGTAGCAGAAATGCTCCCAATGCTTTAAAGACAAGAAGTGGAAGATGTAGCTGGTGGAAGAGGAATGACCTTAACCTCAGCCTTCGGATCTCCTCTGCCTCACTCCAAAGGGAACGGCAGTGTAGGCTGTTATCTCTCACACACTATAGCAGAGTGCTTTCTCTGAATCCTCCCACTGCCTTGTCTGATGTAATTAAAGTTGATGAAGTTCTGAAATTTTTAGAGTAAAAGGACTCATGGAAAAATAGGTGGTATAGTTGAATAAGTCTAATGTTCTTAGAAAACTAAGCTAGGTATATGCATTGAGTATCAAAAATAGTGAGCAAGCAAACCAAAGCCAGAAATAATGGTTTGTTTCTTTTTCATTTTTTTCATAACTGTTATAATACTTTATTCATTAAAGTTAATCCCAAATACTCATACTATTTTATTGGTATCCTGTGGCCTGAAATTTCCCATGAAATATGTAAATTCTTTTCTAAACTGTTAGGAAGTTATTTAATATAATTGCAGAAAGAATATCATGGCCATATTTTAGGGTTTTCTATGCATATCAACATGTTTAGAAATTTGATTTTTATGGTTGGTGCAACAGGTTTAAATATGTGTAATAGGTATTGATTTTCTTTTTGGAGTTTTTTTCAGTGAGGAATTCTTTAATAAAGCAGAAAAATAAACAGGGTTTAGGGATTTGCAGCTTGACCAAGTGACAGGAATTTGCCTGAGGAGCTGCATGCCTGTGCTGCACTTCTTTAGCAGCTTATATATTGCATTTATAGCTTTGCTTTCAGGCCTGTGCTGAGCTGCATGTACACCTTGGCCACAGGATAAATGTTGCCAGTGAACTGTGATGATGGAGTGTGCAGGCAGCTCCCAGTTGGTACCAGTGATCACACCACCCAGGTGTTCGTGTCTTTGTCTGAAAATGTGGCAACAAGTTCTCCTGTGAATGTCCTTTTTGTTCGAAAGTAGAAATGAAATGTTTGAAGAAAATGCACAAAAGCTTAAAAGCCCCAAATGGAGTAGGGATCAGTGCTGCATGCTGTGCACTGATTGGATCCCCATCTGATGCCATGCAGCTCAGGATCCCCAGTATCTGAAGAGATGTAAAATCATCTGTACTATCCTCAGCTTTTTTATAATATTAGCTCCACTGAATGATACTCTAAGTGATACTTCTGAGTGACTGAGTGCCTTTCTTATTTGGATCTCAAGAAAGCAGGACCTCTTGGTGCAGAGCAACGGCACACTAATTTTGAGGGAGAAATGTAAAATGAAAGGATACTAGTCTGTGTTGCTGGTAGGACTTGCAGAAGGTAAATGTACAGAGAAGAGTACTATTATAGTTGTTCTGAATGCTGGATGTTTAGCTTTTTTTCTTTTTTTTTCTTTTTTTTTTTTTTTATAAATGCTGTAGAGAAGTCTAATGATGTTGGTTTAGCTCTGTACGTGCTCTCAAAATAGGAGGCCTGGTCCTGTACCTGGGAATACTGTGGATGAATGGCATTCCTGGAAGGTCTTGCCTACATGGAAGTAGTACTGCAGAGGTATAAAATCAGCTTTTGTAGGTGTGCAAGTACTGAAGGAACAGGCTTTTGGTGTTTAGGGAAAAGGGAGAAATACCTGCAATCTGTCTGATCTTATATTTGGAATTTCTGTACTGTGGTATTGATAATATCCCCTCCATCCTGGTAGGTACAGGTGTGAGCTATGGCGTAAGTCAAAATTTCTGTGGACTTTGCATAAGAAATAATTTATCTTTTAATGCTTTGCGTAAGATCTGTGTAGGAAAGATATAGGAAATTTTTTCTTAGGGGTATGCAGATTAAAAATATTTACCAGTTTTACACATGCAAACAGAAAATGTGGAGCAATGTGACTAGCTGTAAAAGTTGAACAAGCTTAAACAAAGCTTAAACAAGGTTAACTTTTCTGTGCATTCAGGGTAAGGTAACAGCATGTAGTGGAGTGTGGGGTTTTTTGGCAGTGTGACAGCTGAAAGACTCCATTTCCTTCTCAGCACAGTGTAACAGCCTTGTTTTAAAGTCAGCTTCAAGTGTAGTGCACTGTGAATGGGAGGGAATGCTAACAAAGTCATGGGTGTGTAAGATTCACACCACTACAGTGATATCGTTTTTTTCTGGATTTTTATACACAGAAACCATGAAGCCTCTGTATTTTTGTCTCAAGTGTAAAAACCACGTTATATTTCGAGAACCAAAGCTGAAAAAAACACCCCATGAAAGGGAAGTTACCTTTGGGTTTTAGTAGAAGTTGAAGAAGTGATTTTTGACATGTAATGATTCTTGTCTATGCAAATTATTTAATGGTATAACAGGCTTTTCTCTTTCTAATAGCAGAGAAATATACATGTCTATTCTCGAGAAATGTTTTTCAGTATTATTTTTTAAAAAAACACACTTTTTTGGAGCAGTATTCAAGCTTCTCCATTGTTTGGTCTTGCCTCTTCATGGTTGCAACTTGCTGGTTTCAGCCTGACTACCTGGGAACTGGTACCCACTGTGGCTGGAGGTGTCACCTCAAGTACACTTGAAGTTTGTGAGTATCAATGCAGTGCATAAAGGTAAAGCAGAGAAATAAATAGTTGTGCTGTTCTTTGATGGGTATTTGCATTTCCCTTGGCTACTCCTCTTCCTTGAATTATGTCTGTCCTAACACAAGGTGTTGATGTTGGTCAGTTGGTTCAGACCTTTTTTTGATTACTAAGAAAAAATACACAATGATGAAATAAAAAAGTATTCACAGGTACATAGGTAATAATTAATTTTTAAAATAATGATTGAAAATTCTACAAGTAAAATATTAATATAGAGAAAACACAAATACTTGAGCATGCACCCATGCACAAAGACATTATTGATTTTTCAGCTATGCTCCTGCTGTTCCAGAACAATAAACATTATGTATGTTAAAACTGGAGAGATAATTGTTCATAGTCCTTGTGCCTCAGAGTAGCTGTAGATAATGCTAGAAACAGTGTTTACTTATCTCATCCTAGAATATCTGTTCCAACTCTTTTGAACTAAAACTGCAGTCTAGTTGAAACTTTCTCAGCCAGTGATCTTTTTATTTGTGTCTTCAGTAGTCATGCAATGGACCTGTGATGTTGAATCAATAAAAATAGTTCTCAAAATCAAGTCTTCAGAGGGTAAAAATGCAGTATTAGATGTCATGTTCTTTTTGCGATTTCCCAAAAGACCTAAAATTTCACCCTACAGCAGTGTCGTGGTTTAAGCGTTCTCTTTCTGCCTGTCTCTTCTGAGAATGGAAGAAAGTATCTTGCTAGAAAGTAAGGGGTTTTTTTGATTTTTTTTTTTTATGTCTTTGATATGCTATAATTAGGAATAAAACTGATAAAAGGTAAAATAAAATGAAAAGTATTTTCTTGCTCGAGCCCCTTTATAAGACTTACCAAATATATTACTGTGTTTTCAGGGTCATGTTGATCTCTAGTTTTCTCATGCAATTTGCACAGAAAATGAATATATGCTAATTATGTAAGTTAACGATTAAATCCAAGGATTTCTATTATTCTGAGAACAAAGGACTGCAGAAGCCTGATTCCTGGAAGGAGGGGAGTCTCTTCCAGTTGGGCTAGCTTGGCTGTGGTCAGGTCATGTTGGGCTTGCTGGTGAGCATTTTGTGTGTGAATTGCTCTCTCTTTTGTATACTTTTATTAATATTGTTGCTGTTACTATTTGTTTTCTTATTTCATTATTATTTCTAGTAAATAATACTAGAGAAGAGAGGGAGAGGAGAGATATGGAGCAAGCAGCAATGTGGAGAGTCTCAGTGGGAGCTCTAAATTGGGAAATACCATTCCTAACTAACCATGACATTTCTGTTTCCAAAGATTTTTTTTTTTTCTTTTCTTTTTTTTTTTCTTCCGGGCTTCAGCGTGAAAAGTTTGAGTTTTGCTCCATGCGGATAAAAATAAAAAACTCTTGCAGTGTTGCGGTTTGCATGATGGAGGGAATAGTTTGTATTCGTTAGGAAAACTGTGAGGCTAATGTAGAACTTGCATAATCTGCTGTATTCAACTGCTACAAATATAAAACCCCCAACTGTTGTTAGCTAAGTAGATATTTTCTGCCTCAAATTACTTCATAACTCAGCTTCACATCTCCTTGTAGAAGAGAGGCCAAAAATAATATTATGGCAAAAATTTATGAAGGAAGCACAAGTCTAACATTCCAGCATAATTTACACAGAGGTTGCCCCCCACATGTATTTATACACACATGTAAATTTACGTGTACATTTATCTATAAGTATAGACCAGTCACATCAAAGGGAGATTTACAAACCTACTGTGCTATATCTAATGTACATCTAACTCACCCCCTTAAATGTTTGTTTACTCAGATTTACCACAGCTCCAAGTAATCTTATTTCAAGAAATGAATTATCTTTTCTATCTATCTAATCCATCTGCTTGATGGTTTAATATGCTATTATCAAGCCTGTTTTATAAGCAGAATTACTTCGTGCAGGATGTGCTCACCTGTAGGAACACAAGTTTGGGTGTTTCTTGGTGACCCCATAGCAAACTCTGAGGTACTTCATGGTATCAGGCCTTTGCTGAGACATGACCTCCCACCTTGAGATACAGACAATGGGAATGGTGAACTTTATGCTGCTGTCTGAATTTGGCACAGATTTGCTAGTGGGTGCTGTGACAGAAGTGGAACAGCATGGTTGGTGCCTGGCTCCAATGGGGCAGCAGATCTCTGTCCTGGCTAATGACTGTGGCAGGAATACAGGAGCCTGCTGGTGGCATACTGCTCTCACATGAATCCCCGCTAAATGTGCCACCATTATACCAGGCTGCTTGTGCACAGTTAGCATGCTGCTCACAAATTTAGATCTGGTGAAGGAGATGACCTTTTTTCTTTTCCAGTCATAGCCATCGCCATCCTTTCCTGGCTCTAGACTCGCAGGCAAAGGTTCAGGCTGTGACAGGGGCAGTTTTCAATACATGCTGAATGATACATTGCAGTACAACGAGGTAAGGGGTGTTTAGGTATGTTGCGTTGATCTCACTTTTTTATTCTTTCTTACCTTAAACCAGTGTTAACATAGTCCATACTACCTCCTTTGCTTTCCCTATACAAGCTAAAGATATGGCCTATATGTAACTGTATCTGAATTTTGCTCATCATCTGTTGGCAGCAAAGGCCATGTATTCTGTGAACATCCCACTCCTGGGTGCAGCAGACCAATTTATCATAGAAAAAAATCCATGTACATAAGAATTACGTTAGTAATTTATGGTTTAGAACACCAGTCTGTGGCAACTTCATATTGGAAGAAATGAAGAAATAAAATATGCATCATAAAGCTCTGTATGTGTTGATCTGCCTTGCTCTTAAACACATGTTTTTTCTTTTAAAAACTGGTTAATTTTATCAACTAGTGTATGTGCTGTTGCTCAGCTAAAAGCACTTGAAAAAAGTTTTGTGACACAGTCATTCTGCCAGATGACTTTTGCTATTTTTGTTTATTGGATGCTGTATTTTCATTTGTATTTTCAGTACAGATTTGTATTACAATGGTTGCATTTTTTCTGTGAAGGACAACTAATGTACTAAGCAGTCCAACCCAGGGCAGTAATTAGTCTGGGAGAGATCAAAGGGTACTCTTCTAAATCCCAGCAATTTGATGGCGGTGAGCAAAACCAACAGTCTTTCTCTTGCCTTGGTCTCCTGTTAATTTTCACTTGTTTGCTGCAGAGCAGCTGTTTCCTTGTCAATCCAGTGCACTGCTTGAAAAAAATCCATTTGGATGTAACAAATGCATTTTCGATGGAGTTAGTAAAACACCTACTCTTTCACTTAACCTTTCTCTTCTGCGAGTGACTTGCAGGAAGAAGAAATTCCATCCTTTAGGGTATCTCCAAAACCCATCAAAACACATCACAGGGGGAAAGCGTGTCTGAAGCCAGTGACTTGTTCTGAGATGTGAATTAGTCTGTGTCTTTGCCAAGTGACAGCCCAAACCATGTGTGATTTAAAGGGGAGAAAAGAAAAAGAGTGAAGAGCTGAATACTCTGATGAGAAGTTGCAGGTCTGGAATGGTAGTATTAACAGCCCACCATTAGTATTGTCAGCAGAGAGATTTCTTCCTTAATGCACCCTGCTGAGCTAGATGATCTCTTGAAATCTATTTCAGCCCAGCACTTTCATGATTTCATGACAGTATCTCAGTATTTTGGCTAGTACTCGAAGTCCTGTTCTCTCTCCTTATTCTGCTCTATATTGTCAAGTGGGTTGGGCAAAAAAAGAGGTCTGTTTCGAGTTCCTTGCTCTTAAAAGCAGAGGCTGCTACTGTACTCTGCAAGAAGAGAGACAATGGGAGCAGCTCTGTGTTCCTGTCTGGTGTGGATGGAGAGTGAGGTGAGAGGAAAGAAGATCCTTGCTGAACAAGGAGGAAAATGTAAACTTGCCAACCCACTGCCTCACTGAACACTACAGGAAGAAATGATGGAGGAAGTTTTGCATGCTGGAGCAAAAGATAGAAGTTGCAGAATGCCTTAGGATGAAGGGGAATAAAGAAAAAAGCATCATACTGCAAAAATCCATAGAGTTTCCTTCCATTTACTCTGCTTGTCTAGTGAAGAATATTTTGATAGCCCCTTGCATGTGAGTGGGAGAAAAGAGATAGGGACAGCTTGTGTATGGGTTTAGTCAAGTACGTCTGCTACTATGTGCTGTTCTGAATTTTGATTCCTGTGGGGTTCTCCCACTCTCTGGTTTTGTATGAATACTTGGTAGATTACAGAGGCAGTGAAAGGCTTTCCCCTTGCCTGGCTGGGAACTGGGCCAATGGTTTACTAAACTAAGGCAGTACTTGCTTCCTTTTAGTACTGGTGGAAGAACTGCTACTCAGTCCCAGATTTAATTCTTGTAGGACAGAGTAGCTGGAGTCAAATACTTCTGTCTGTTACAGTTTGCACTGAAATTATATCCTGAAAATACTAACAGTTTGCAGTTAGCGAAATAGACGGAAAAGCCCTCTGGTTGTCGCATCTTCCCTATAGAAATTTGTGACCATTTAAAAGTCTGCCCATTTTCTTAAGTATTTCTTGTGAATGATAGAAATCCACATCTGTTTTTCCCACAAATTATCTGCAGACATTCTTTTGCAACAGGGTTTTTTATGTTATTGTTCGTGTCTTTGTATTAGAGAATGGTGAAGGATGTGCTTCGACCTGATTTGGCTGGAGAGGCGCCCTGTTCTGCATTAATGGCAGAACTGCACCTTCCTCTCAGTCAGCAGCGTATTTGTACACAGCAAGGCCAAAAACTTCTGTGTTCCAAACACTGCCAAGTTGGATACATTTTTTTACATTTGGAGTGGGGGGTTAGTTTGTTTTGTTTTGCTTTTGTTTTCTTTCTCCTTGAATGAAGATATTGGTGTAAAATGGGATCATTGCATTGTCAAATGCTGGGGCAGGGGTTATTGTCTCACTCAGCATCCACAAATGGGCTAACTGAATCCTTATGTCTCAGACTGCCTGCAAATACAGCCAAATGGAAGTGAACTCTGTCACCACAATTGTTTTAAAGTAGGTTGTTTTAGTGGGGATACTAGTTATAGTTTTCAAATTATGAGCAATCTCTTTGAGTTTAATTTTAAATCCTCAGACAACTGTAAAGATGTTTCATTCAGGTAGCCATAATGCAACTTTTTTAATGTGATATGAAGGCTTTTAAAAACACTTCTTTAAAAAGGAGCCTATTTGCATTAAAGAGAACCTTTTCTCTTACTGCTTCTTTTCTCTTACTGCTTCTGTTCTGAACTCCTTTGAAGTGACAACATCTGAGATCTATGTAAAGCTCAAGTGCTGTGTATGATTGCATGAATGATGTGATATTAAGTGGTTGACCTACCTATTGTAGAATTTGTAAGGCACAGAACTTTTTATTACACAGTGATAAATATCACACTATGGAGAACTAAAGCTGTTGCTTCCCATTTGAAATGGAGCCACTTTAAAGCCAGCTGTAATATTTTAAACACAGATATTCTTTGCTTTTTCATTAAAATAGAGAGAAATAAATCTTGATTTTTTTTTTCTCATCTCCTAAAAGTACCAACTAGTATTGCTGAAAATGATCCTGCTCTATATTTGGATAAATTAAAAAATGTAAGAAAAATTATTTAGCCAAATCTTGCTTTAGTTAAATGAATTATTCCTCCGAGTGTAAACAGGCAGTGTTAAGCATGTTTGTAGGACCTTCCAGTTCTCACCATATGTTCTGTTACCAGACAACATGGCAAGAAGGGCTGAGTGAAACAGAACTGTAAATTCTAACATTTTGAAAAACAAGTAGGAGCTATTAGTTGCAAGTTATAGGAAGATTTTTAAAAAAATAAATTAAGAAAATAAATATTGCCCTATAAAACACTTCAGCATATACACTGAGACCAAAATTGTATAAAAAGAGCCACTGTACCAGCGGGGTACTGAAGACTCCTCCTCATTCCTCTGGGAGAGGCATCAGGTTCCTCAGTTTGCTGGCTACAGGGGCAGCAATGAGAAAGAGAAATTTTTGTGAGTGCGGAATTGGAGACATGGAAGGAGAAGGCCAGCTGTGAAATAATTGCAGTCTGTGAGTTTGCACACATTTATAAAGGCATGGAAGTCTAACTCGTACAAAACAGCAGGAGTTTCTTTCCCGCTTCACAATTTAAAGCTCCACAGAGATCTGCTGAGCCTTTACAGTCACAGGCATACAGGGTAAAAGAAGGAGTAGATAATGAAAAGCAGGTGATTCTGCCCTAAGTGAAAGCAGTTTTCCTCAGGGAAAATTAGTTCGAAAAAGTTTCCTGTTGTGTTATTCTGGTAGAATCTTTTATGACATCTCTTTGAAATTGTATAGCAGCATTTAAGGTCAAAACTGAAAAAAAAAAAGTTATATTTTTTTTTTCTGGACAGCAAATCTCTTACAAGTTCCAACTGTAGTGGAAGTTATTACAAAATGTATTATGAAGATGAACACAAAGGGTTACTGAAGTCTCTGGTTAGACAGCTTCTTAGACAAAATCTCTGCTACATTTTCTGGAACTTTTTTATGCTGGATGTGAAACGGAAAACAAATATTAACAATTAGCAAACAGTTAAGTACTAGGGAAAACCTTTCACTAATCATGATATCTTTTGCATTTTCTTCCCATCTTTCAAAAGCTCAGAGAAAGAAAGCAAACATGCATAAATGTTCATGGAAAGGGCCATAGAAACCTGATGTAAATGGATAGATGTCTCTAGAATTTAAAGCAAAACCTCTTTTTATTCTGTCCTATTGCTTTCAATAAGTAATCATATATACCACAGCCAGGTTGATTTAATGATTATTTGAAAATGTTATCACTCTATATCACAATTTTTAATGTTACAACCCTGAATTTGGAATAAGTTAATTATGCACAAGTGACAACACATCGGTAAGTAACACAAATCATATCCAGACCATTAAACATAAAAGTAAACTAAAATATTATTTCAGCATCTGTATTGATATAATGAATTCTGTATTTGCAATAATGGATTTTGAAAAAAGCTACAGCAGCTTGGGAAAAAACCTCACCTTTTAACAGTAAATCTGTGTACCAGTTCACAGAATGCCAATGGGAAAACCTCACCTGTATCTCATTAATCTTAACACTCTTCGTGAATTCTGTCATATAGTGGATTTTCCTTGCATTGGAGTGGAGAAATGTTGAATCGGTTGCATGTGCACAACTGACTACTGCCTAGTTCATGTTTCTGGCCCACGGTTCCTCTTCTGTCTGTATAGAGTAGAAGGTGTCCCCTGCTGGTAAATGGGGGATTTGAAAAAGCCAAAGTCCAAATGAGAGGTTTTTATCAGTGAGGTTGGACTGTTGGGGGAGCCCCTGGTGGTCTAGTGGTTAAGGATACGGCACTGTAACTGCCGAGGCCCGGGTTCGATTCCCGGTCGGGGACACTCCCCGGGTAGGTGGAGCCCGTTAGCCCTGTAAGGCAATCCACCTACGTCCTGAGGACCTCGCTGCCACTGTCCAAGCTCGCTTGGCCCCAGCAGATGAACCTTAGGATTAAAGGGTGGGCTCAGTTCTGCGCGCACTGTGTCCCTAAATATAAATCCAATGCGCAGGCTGGAAGGTGTACAAAGACCTTCCACAGTTCTTCATTCGCGAAGTCTGGCCATTATTATTATGGACTGTTGGGGAATTTTCCCTCTCACCTTTTGTAGTGCTGCTACAATCATCTGAGAATTGTATTTAACCAATTCATTGCAGAACCTAAAACACTGGTGTGGTTTCTTCTGTTTCTTCATGTTAGTTGGAGTCATAGGTTTTGGGCTTTGGTTAGTTTTAGAGTTGAGGAAAGTTTTCCGGTGAGTGGTCTACATCCATGACCTATGGCCTGTTCTGACGGATTGCCTGTAATTGTGGGAACCCCTTTTGGAATAAATCCTATCTCAGACTCTTTGAGTCATGGAATTTCCCCAGGCAGAGGAATTTTCTTTAGTGTTTTTGTTTTCTCCCCTTCTGTCTCATATGAAGGATTTGAAAATGAATGCAAGTCTTTAGGCCTAAGCAAGGAAGATGTCTGTCTTGTTCAGAAGTAATGTGTTTTGTGGGGATGTTTACTTCCTTTCTGCTGCACATTTACCGCCTACTATGAGCGACAGCAATGGAAATTCATAGACAAAGTTATGAGCTGTTAATTAGAACAGAAACTGTGGCAGTTCTTTTGCCTTGGATGTGCTTTGCAAATTCACTTTGTATAGATGTTGCATTCAGAACTGTTAGGAGCCCCGTTTTTATTGTGTTCTATTTTGTCTCTGAAACATTAGAGGTGAACACTGTACTTAGCTGAGAAAAAAAGATGTTCATATTCATAGTGGATGTGAGTTCAGCTGTATTTTGATTTAATTTCATTTTTTAAAATAAATCAAAATAGCAACATGACCTCTAAGAATTAATGAAATGGTGTAATAATATATCCTGTACCATTGTGGTATTCACAGTTTCCATTCTGCTTGCAAGGTTCAATCTGGCAGCTCAGAAAAAGTAAAGGAATTTATTTATGTCTACCTTAAAAACCAAGTTTTTTGCTTCCCACAAAATGAGACTTTAACATTGCCTACAGTTGGTGTGAATAGTAAAAGGAACAGGAAACAAAAAAGTCCTTTGGAGCTCAGTTCAAGGGGGTCTGACACACTACAAGAGATCCACATGACATCTGCACATTTTTCTGTATGTTAGCACTGGAAAGAGGATAGAATTACCAGGAAATGTTGCCCTGTGGTTTCTGTATTGAAGTGGCTCCATCTGTGCCACCTGTGGATGACATGATTGGAGCATTAGTTCTTGCTCTGCCTTAGCACTATTGATAACTCTGCTTAACATCACCACAGGGGAGGCTTTGTTGGAGGCTGCAGTCACTTCGCCTGAGCAATGGTGTACATTGGCTCCTTCATTCAACTCTTTTTTCTGACATTATCGCATTTCAATGGGCCACCAGTGAAGCCATTCAGTGAGAACATGCAGCGGGGCTCCTGGGTGGCCCGGGACTGAGCCCAGCACCCCCTTTAATGGACTGCAGCCCATTGAGCTCCATGAACTCCCTGACCAAAGAGAAGTGAGACAAAGATGTCCCTCAGTACAATGTGTAGGTCAGGGCTCGACAAAGGCAGATAGTGATAATCAAACCTGTCTGATTGCCCCAGTGAAAGGGGATGACTACCACCATGGACCACCGTTCCTGCTGGGGTTGTGCCCTGTGCTCTGCTCCGCCCATCAGCCGGGCCTGGGGGCTGCAGCTCTGAGCATTTAGCTGAGCTCTTGCTCTGCTCACAGAGGGCTTTGCATTCCCTTTATGCTCGCAATTGGTGTACTAATCATTTCAGTTGGCTTATAAATGTGCATATATCCCTCTTATTTGCTGTTCACCTATATGGCATGTACACACCTGTATGGGCATGAAATGTCAGGAGCAGCTGAATGAGTTAAGTGCAGAATGAAACTTCTCTTGTCTGGCTATTTGTGCCTATGGTTTTGATAAAAGTAGCAATCTTTTTCAAATGTTGACCCAAGATTGGTAAATTCAAGATGGAAAATGGCAGCTACTTTGTTGTGTCACTCGGTTAAATAACAAATACTCTCAATATAAAAAATCCCTTCTGTTGAAAGAGGATGTTCATTGCTTTTTGCCAGCAATTACAATTTTATTTTATTTTATTTTAATTTTTGTTGTTGTTGTTGATTTGCTTCCAACTTACATCTGCTGGAACTAACACCTGCTATTTGCCATTGTTAAAACTACTCTGTTAAGTTAGCTGGACAACAGGTAGTGATAGCTTTATTTCTAACAGTCAAGGATAAAAGGTGGAGGTGGGAGTTGGCGGCTCTGAGCTTTGTACTGGCCTACACCTAGGACGGTCTGATTTGGTTCGGTATCTTTGCAGCTGTTCCTTTGCTTGGAATATGAATAGTATGCAAGATTACACCTGTCTTTGCATATTTGTGTTCTCTCCCTCAAGTCCTTTGGACAAGGGGTTATGATTTTCCATGAAGAGTAACAGAATCATGTTAGAGCAGTTAACAGAGCTCAGGTAGAGGTTGTGACCTCAGTTGTCAAATTTGCTCATTTGATGAACTGTTTGGTGATACACCTCTACTATTTACCTGTGTGGATCTTTGCTTTCAATATTGCAAAAATATCCCCTCAAAAATTTGTATGGGTGATAAATGCTCTGCAGCTAAGGGGAACCATGTATATACCTCTTTATGTTATGTATCTTGCACCTGATTTCCTGCTTTCTTCAGGAAGTACCCTTGGGACTGAGTGATTTGATACCCAGATTATGTGTACTTGCTCTGTAATTCATCTTCCACAGAACTAACCTTGCCTTTTCTAAATCATTTCTCCTGTCTTTGCTGTGCATGGGAGTTTTCTACAGCAACAGACAATATGACAAGCTCTCAGCTTCTTGTAAATATCAAATTTCCATTTTGATTGAAGATGAAGGACAGGAAAGAAATGAGTAATCTTCTTTCCTTGATATTACAGTGTCTTACTGCAAATAGTCTCTACTAGGGCTTTTTTTTAGTTTTGTTTTTTTTACCAAAATTAAGACAAAATGGACCTAGCCTAAAAAACCTCAGAGAGAAAATGGGAGGCATGTGCATGTAGAGGTGGGAAGAGGATGCTAAAGTGGTAAAAATTAGTTGAAAAACACTGTGGGCATCTCAACTCTATACTTCAATTATTTTGAATAGACTTTGGTTTCAGGGCTGTGAAACATACAGTTGAAATCAACAATATGAGAAGAGAGTTCTACAAAGAAAAGAATTGGGAAGAAACCCTTTCAGAATGCTCAGGGTGGTTAAAAAGACAAGGGGAAAAGGGTGCCAAAATAAAGAGAGGGAGCCAGGTAAAACAGTGGACCAGGAAGGAGGAGATACTTGAGACTGATTTTCTCAGAGCAGGTTAAAGAGATCTAATTAAAAACCACAAATATATGTAGAGTGGCAGGAATGACTCAGCCAGTGTGAGCTGTGAGTGTTTGAACCCAGGGGTCTTAGTTCCTAGTCCTGTTTTTTTAGTGATAAAACTATTTCCTACTTTACATAAACATCCATGACTTTGTATACCTTTTGGTGCCATTGCAGTTGTGCTAATTTACTGCTTTTTCAAGACCAAACAAGAACTCAAACAGCAAGAGAAGCTTTGGAAGAATGAGTAGGAAGCCTTCCTTACCTTGGTGCGTTTTGATGATTGCTAAGTAGGCAAGATAAGGTGCCATGAAATCTGTCATGTTATTTTCTTAAAACACAAACAGAAAGAAGCAGTATGCGGAGCATGTGATTCTGTATGAGAAAACAGTAAATGTCAAAATTTATTTTTATAACTACAGGTAAATTGGTAACTTCAGATAAAGAGTAACAAAAAGCAGATGTCACCTATTGCCTTTAGAATGAGATTTCAGCATAAGCAGTAAAGAAAATTATTCCTTTTCTTCAAATGGCTAGTGAAGCCTACAACAGCTCAGAACTGACTAGATCAGAGCTTTTCGGTCCTAGCTTAAAGCAAGGATGCAAGATTTTGCTGCCAATATTAAAAAGTCAGTGTTAAGAGAAGCAATCAATGCAGTCTCTGGGGGGCAGCACACTACCACCTCCTGTGCCTGGATCTAACAGCCACTTCAACTTCACACATGATCTTAGAAGAATAATTGCTTTATTGCTAAGTCTTCAGAAAACTTGGATTTATTTCACCAGGCTTCCTACAGTAAGTACCTTGCATTTATTTTTATACATTGATTATAGGAATATGTTACTTAAAATGTAGTGACTTTGCAAATATTACCAGTTTTATGCTACTGACGTTCAGCAGTATCAGTTTACTTCTTCTGTTGTGCCCTTGTCTCCTGTAACCCCTCTGGTATAAAATTACCTTGACCAAAAATGATTCTGGCCATTTTCCCCCCACTTTCTGCCACATTGTTTTCATTACTGTAAAGGGTCTTGACACATGGAAAAGCAGTCGTTTAAAAGGATGCTTTTTTTTTTGCTTCTCGCCAAGTTGCTTCTGTACTGGGTGCTGTGGGATCTCTTCTGCACACATTACTGGAATCCCAGAGGGGCAGCTTATCTGCTTGACATTTCATAAAACTAGTTAGATTCAAATGGGCCTATGGGATTCCAAGCATATATTTGTTCCTATGTTGTTATCAGTAATCTAGAACTGTGCAACGAATAACGAAGAGCTCAGGGACTGATTTGTCAGAATATGTTTTTTGGTTATTAACTGTGTTCTAACATGTGTGCTATAATTGAAAAGAACAGGAGAGTAAGGAGCAGAATTTCTCTTCATTCTTCTACAGTATGTAGAAGTAATTCTACAGTAGTTTCTACAGTAAAATGTCCTGCTTTAAAAGCAATAAGTAGAACTGTCTTTGTACCTAGCAGATGTTTCTTCAGTTATTAGTCGTGTTTCTCAAAACTGAAAATGAACACATAAGAATGCTCTCTCTGATTGATAGTTCATATGCCCAATAGGATAGTTTTTTCAGTGGAAAGTTTCAAGAGAAAGGAAAAACTTTGCACCTTCCAGTGAAATTTTATCCATTGGTTTTGGTTAAATACAAATTTTAGGGTTTTAGGGAGAATTCACATGAAGAGCAAGGACAAAACTGCTAAAATTATAATCAGTAGCTAAGACCCCACCAAGATTGTATAAACCTGCATTCAGATCTCCATGTTGTTTGATTTAGGAAAAAAGTTGCAAACCAGGTCTCCTGCACTGGAGGCCTCTATAAAATTCTCTCTTGCATATATGAAACCTACAGGAATTTTCTTCAGAAAATGTGATGAACCCAGAATTGTTCTTTTCTTTAAAAAAATTTTTGCATTTCAATATGCAAATTAATTTTAAAATAATTAAAAATTATGTCATGTATAATAGTTTCTGCATCTCTTCTTTTGTTGTGAATGACTGTAAGACCCCTTCTACTGTGAGATCAAGAAAACATAAGAAATTAATTGTGCTTTAAAAATTGGATTTTATCTGTGTGTGCAGGCACTAAAATCTCCCATCATCTATGAGCCCCTTTTTAGCTGTGGAGATTTTTCATTTTCTCATGGTCTGCCATAGCATTGATTATTATACTTTTAAGAACAAATTATCAAAGGGCTATGCTAAAATTCTGATCTTCAGTATCACTTCATGAACAGCTACAGGTCTCTTAACTTGGCCTTGACAACCATATTTGCCAAATCAGAATATCATGATTATTAGCTCATGTTATTTCAGACCCTTCAATTAAAAAAAACCAAAAAACAAAAACAAAAACAAAAAAACCCCACAAAGCTTATAACAGTATCCTGGATATCTTCACATATTTGGAATTATTTCAGTTGTGACTGACTCTGATTTTGGAAGAGTTTATAAAACCTGATTTTTAGAATGGTTGCGATTCAGCCCTGTGATGATTTTAACCCAAGTCACTGCTGCAGGCATCTTAACTTCAGCTCTATCTTCTGTAGTTTTTATGAAATCACGTATTTGAATGCAGCAAAGAAGTGAGGACAAACAGAATAAGTATGAGGTTTTTATAAATCTAGACCATGGCACCTCTTTGTTGCTCAGCATCAGTCTTGAGTATAGAACTGCTTATATCCTGGAGTATTTTTTCCATATATGTTCTATGGTTATAAGCTAAGACTTCAAGTTTAAGAGCATGTTGAGAGGGGATTTAGCATTGTGAGAACAGACATATGATAAAGAAGTTTGTCAAATGTGTCAGAGAAGAGAAGAGGGTTGTACAAGGGTCAAAAGTTAGACTGGCAATGTAAGGAAAGCATGAAAATAGGACTAGAGAGGGTTTGAGAAGAAGAAATGGCAGCAATCATTATTGCAGGTAATTTGTGGGGGGCAGGTAGGTATTCATACTGGGAAAGAGATTATGATGCCAGGTCACAGTGGATATCACAGCAAGCAGGGTAAATCATAAGTCATAATTTTGGTTAAAGTAATAAGACAACAAATAAATTTTTTACCAAAGAGGCAGCTTTTCAAACACTAAATCCCTAAATTCATGGAGCAAAAATTCTTCTGAATGCTAAACAGCTGCTATAGGCAATTACTTTTGCAAACAAACCTACAAAACAAAATTTCCCTATCACCTCAAACTCCTGCTTTGTGTAACTCACAAAGGCTGGTTTTAATAAGCAGCCTGCCAGTAAGGAGAGCCTCAGAGAATGAGCATACCACATGTTAGTGTGGTGGTTGCAGGTTTTTTCCCACCAGAGACTTGGTGAGCCTGACTAGGTTGGGTTGCACATAATAAAAGCCACATAGGATAGTTTAGGGAAGCTGCTGTGTAGAGTCTATTAGTTGTATGTAGTATTGCACACCTTGTATCAGACTGAGAATGTTCATTTTAAGCAGGGCTTTCTTTGCCATCCCTTCTCTGATGATACACCTCCAAGTGGGAAGCCAAAGCAATGTATCCTACTGGAAGCCCTGGTACTCAACAGGAATTCTGTGAGGGGCATCTGATAGAGTAAACTGTTAGCGAAAAGTAAGCCCAGGGTGCCCACAACTTCGAGCTCTAGGAAAGATGAGATAAACCAGTTAGGGGGTGTAGAAGGAACTGATCCTTCATATTTCAGTGGAGAGGTAAGAGTGTCTTTGTGTCAGAGACAAGGCCATGCCTGAATTCAAAATCACCAATAAGTCACAACCAACATACAGACAAAATCTGGGCTCCACGACATACTTGAGATGAGCTTCCAAGCGGAGGCATAAAGAGAATTTTGGTTTGCTTGTCCTTGGTTCTACCTCAACAGCACACTATGTGCAGCATGTGTGAGTACAGCATTCCTGACCCATCAGTGTCATACACATCATTTCCCCTTGTAGCAAGACAAAATGTTTCAGAAAAAGGATGTGACATCAGATGACATGAAGACAAAGAGGATTTACAGTCAGCTTGGATTCTGGCTTCTGTATCCCCATACCAAAAGTCTCTGCCCCACTCACTGGTGCTGGACGGGCATGAGGACAATAGCATGGAGCTGTGTCAGGGAATACAACAGGATTTGCTCTCCTGACTGTCCTGGTTTCTATAGGCAATGAGTTCATGGCCTAAAAACCCTTTCTGTGGACCATTTCTGGGGGGGGGGGGTGTGTGCAGACACATACAGCACTCTTACAAATATTCAGCTTTGTAGTATTGTCATTATTTAGGAAAAAAAAAGTTAACATACTTTTTTTACAAAATGTTCTGTGGTAGTCTGGAGAATAAGAGTTGATGTTAGTGGCACTCTTGTCTTTTTTTTTTTTGTGGTAACATTTCCTCATGTACCTGACCATGGGTGTAAAAGAGGACAAAGATCAGTGCTTCTCCAGGAACCTGAGTTCAGAGCTCTCTTGTTCCTCTGAGAACCTCTTTTGGAAAGCGATGGCTAAAATATGCTTGTAGACTGTGGCAATGCAACCTGTCCCTATTGGCTGCTTTTTGAGTTTCTAAGGGGTTTTTCCAAGCTGCAAAATAGAAGTGTGAAACCAGGAAGAACAGAACTGTTGTAAACAAGTTGGGAAAAGCTCAAGCAGCCTAGCTCTTTCTTGGGACAAAGGAGTCACCATAATCAAATTCTATAGTTCAGGATTTGTAGAGGAAAAAAAGAAAGTGCCAAAGCTCTTTTGGGACAAAGTTCTTGGGTGAATTTGACATGTCACTGCCTCACTGTGGTGTTCAGGAGCAATGTGAAAGGTGAGTTGGCAGAGCAGCACTGCAGACCATGTCCTCAGCAGAAGGACCAGGTCCAGCAGACCAGGTTCTCAGAAAGAACTTGGGATCAGCAGCACCTGGAGGACAGGGTCAGGGAAATTGCTAGAGGATCTCTTGGGGCAGTGATATTGCCTGTTGTGAATTGTTGGTATATGTTTTTCTTTTTAAAATTTGTTTCCAATTAAACAAAGTCTGTTTAAGTCTGCACGTCCCACTCCCTGCTTGATAGTGGATGGGCCATGTCATGATGATATTTGATGAATATTCCCTTGTTTCCTGTGTTGCAGTCTGCTCTGTGGTAGTGTTGGCATGCGTTTCTAAGTTCTGTGAGATTTGGAAGCTACAATAGATGTTTTGTGTGGCAGGATAGCTATTTTCTTGAGCTCACTCCTGCCTAGTCCCAACGGAGTCCCCCAGTGTCACTGCAAGGGAGGAGCGAGCTGGGATGAGCCTGCAAGGCACAGGATGGGCTCTATGTGGCACTGTTGCTGTCTGTCTAGCGGTGGCCTTCCTCTGTCAGGTTTCTGTGGAAAAGAGAGTGAGACAGGCTTGTTTTAAGTATTTCAGTGATTTAGGAATTGAGCCTGGCCCACATGGCTGCGAGGCAGCAGTGTCAGAACAATTACACAGAAAACTGAATCACTCTATTGAAACACCTCCTTAAACGGTTTCGTTCCTCCTATCAGTGTAGGGGGAGCAAGGCAGTGAATACTGACTGTAAACCCAGCATGGGAGGTACTTGTTCAACCTGCGCTGCACTTTGAGGGTGGAAAAGTTTGCCTTTCCTCTCTAATTTACTGCTCTGTAGTAGTAGTGAAGGGAGATGTTTCGCCCATGTTACCCTCTTTGATCTATTCTGAGTAATTTTTTGCTGTCTGCTAAATCACTCGTATAAATTTCTTTTTTATGACTGTAACCCTAATTTTTTCCATCTAACTCTTTATTTGATTTAACTTGTTGAACCATTATTGAATTTGTACCATGTAAACATCTATCAGTGGAACTCAAATCTGACAGAAGAGAAATCAATTAGGGTAGGAAAAAACTGTACTTGAGGAGTCTTGAAGGACACTCAACTATATTTAATATCCATTGTGGCCAGGGAGGCTTCTATAAGGTGACTATTCCCTGACATTGGGAGTCTATTTACCATTAAATCATAATTGGAATATGAGATTGTGTTTTATTATCCAGAACTGTTAAAATGTAGAAAGGTTTTATTTCTACTGCAGGTCAGAAAGGTGTAATAGGAGGTTATACATATTTGAACATTTATATCTTGAAAAGTGTAGATAACAAATATATTTTAAATACTTTTCTTCTGTATAGTATATTGAAGGCAAACAGCATTATACTAGGTTCATCTGTATTCACAAAAGGGCTGTATGTTTACTTGAAGCTTTGAATTTGCATGGCATATATCCTATGCAGCCTTATAGAAGAAATATTTCCATTTTAGAATTCAACTTTTGTAACCTTTGGCAACATGTAGTATCAATGGCTCTTTGTTGCTTAAAAAAAGTGAAACTGTAAGCTATCCACAAGGATATGCAGGGCATTGCTATAGCAACACAGCCTCCTTTCCAGCACTGACAGAGAAGTCATGAATAAAAGATGGGGTTCTAAAGACAACAAAATAGAAAAGGTTGTTTCAACCCTTCTAATACCTGACATTTGCAGTTATTTTGTTAAATGCAAACCAAAAAAAAAAATGTTGGGAAAGGGCATGCTTTTGTTGAAAGTATGCGTTTATATATTGGGAATGCCACCAAGCAGATATACACTTTTTGCATATATCAGCTTAGAGAAAGAAGGAAAAATCAACAGCTGAAGCTGACAGCATGCAATTTCTTAACATTTACATTAAAAAATAAGCATCTTAAGTATCTATCTGACTTGAAAAACAGTGTTTGTTTTCTATCTGAATCAACATAATGAAAATATAATGTTGGAAAAACATCACCCATTTTCTGGTCTATACTTGATTTTTTTAAAAAATTGAAATGGAAATTGTACTTCAGAAAAGGAAAGATTTTCAGCCTCAACAAATTTGTATTTTCCTTTAGTTGAATAGAGATTATAATGAAAGTAAAGCTCAATCTCATTTTCCTCTGTTTCCTACTCTACTTTCTGGCCCTTAGTATTTTTCATGGAAATTATTAATGAATTAACTGTGAGGCATAAGGACAGCTGTATGGTTTGAAAGGGTCTTTTTAAAAATGCATGTTACTTGTTACTGCATTTCAATTCAAATTAAGTCCAAGAGGGACAACAAGACCAATTCCTGAATATGGTTTTGTTTACTAAAATATTCTCATAAAAAAATAACCCTGCTTTAGAGAAAAAATATATTACTCATAAAGCACTTTATTTAAAAAGTAGAGGAACATTTATATATTATAGTATTGTTTTCTTTAATCTTTGGAATAACTTGTGGTGTGTATCTGCATTTGGACTTATTTGAAATTATATCATAGTGAGAGATAATTGTTAGTTATGCTGACAAATTTTCACTGAGTAACTGTAAATATGATGGAGGAAGCAATGTGATCCAGTAGTGGTGTTAAAACCCCCTCATCTGTCAGTCCAATATCTTGGCTTCAAAGTGGGTAAACTCCCTTCAGTGCTTAAGTTTTGTTTGCTCTGAGGGTACACTTGCTTAAAATTATGTCTTTCCACCATGCAATACAAGTATGAAAAAAATTGCTCCTCACCATTAGAAAGCCCTTTAAATATGGTTGAATTGTCCTTGGGCTTGCAGAAAAAAAACATCAGGGAGCTTGTTACTTTGGTGTTACTTTGCATCTGTGCTGCTGCAGAACTACTGGTTGTCGCCACTGCTCCAAATCCTCTTTGTTCTGCTGGTGGTTCTGTGGTGTGTCACGCATTGCACTGAAAGCTTTCCCTTGGCAAGACTTGTGGCTCTTTCACAGCCCTGGACACAGTCCTCTGTCTCCCTGCAGAATTCTGATTTGGTTCAAGAGATGTGCTGTAAGACAAACTGAAATGGAAAAAAAGATATATCTGCATTTAATAATTTTGGAAATATTCAGCCAGTAAATTTGTTTCAGTTTGGACATCTCTGGACATTTCCTATGATTACAAAGTCTGTGTTTTTCCAAAGAAATATCTCACCATCTTCTATCATATATAACCTTCACTTACACTATTGAAGTTTTTCTAAATGAAAAGAGGCATCTCCCATCCAAGTCTGTCAGCAATACTGTTATGTGACACTATTACCTTGCAAGATGAAGTGAGGGGGAAAGGCAAAATATCACTGACAGGATTTTGGAGGGGGAATTAAAATTTGCAGATGTTAGTATACTATTATTCTGATCAGCAAAACTGTTAAGTGCCACTGCCATAAACAGTTACCAACATGATCCCATGCCAGTTGTCCAGGGTATTTTAGTACCCCTTTTAGCACAATTTTATAATGATTCCTTTCTCCAGCCCTTCCGGTGACAGGCATGCTCAGACAAAGAAGAACCATTTCATGTTCTCTTTGCCACTTTGAACAACCTGTAGTTATTTGATTCCACCATGCCATGGTGGAACATTTTGATTTTTGGACAGGAACTTTAAATTCCCCCGCAAAATACTTCCTTGCTATAAATGTCAAAATTAGCCTGTTTTGACTATGCCGTCAAGATTCAGTTTTGTTTTGAACAGATGTGTGTTCATTAAAAATGATCTTCTGTTAGTTTATTTTTTCCTCTAGAGATAATGAGAATGTTTTTGTGTTGATCTTCTACTGTTCTTTTAAAACTGCAACTAAAGTTGCCCATACCTGTTTTGTAACTTTTTACAGAGGACATACATCTTTTTCACTTGCTGTCTCCTCTTTTCCTGGCCTATCTGTCTACACAAGGTCTCTTTAGCACTGAGAATGGTCACTGCAGTGATGCCATTGTCTATATACCTGCACACTAGGAAAAGACAAGCTACCTGTAAACATTGAAGTGGACAAACAGATTCCTTTTCATATTGGAAATTGCTGAACAAATTGCTTTTGCAACTCTCTTCATGGGAAAAATGATTAACATTCATCAAACAATTCCTCGCTGCTACTGGGTGAGCCAGTTCCAATATATGTTCCAACAGTGTTTCTTAAATCATAGATCCCTCTCCTAGTTTTCAGTTGCCTGCTGTTGAAGGCCTTTAGAAGACATGATATGGTTTATGTTTGTCTGATCCCTCACGCTCATTTATTCAGTACTGAACCTCTCTAAAATGTGTGTGAAGCAGCTGCTTCCTCCACTGGGTCTAGGACTGTGTGTGGCCTGGCACTCTTGACCAGAGCAACTTTCTTACTGGTTATTTAATCAATTAGTAAATAAATTTATTTAAAGCTGCATAAATAATAAGTAATGAAGTCCATGCAGTGCATAGCATTGCCTTAACTCTTAATGGTAAGGAAGTTGGAGTCTCAACAAGCTGGATAAATGTTCATGGAAGAATAAAGAGAGAGCCATTAACATAAAGAGCACATTGTAACGTATTTCTTGATTCACGAATTTGTAGGTTTTTTTAATGAAGAGAAACACTTTTACCTATATATAGACAAATCCAAGGTTTCTCAAGCTCATGTGCTTCTGGGATATAGGATTTGTCAGAAGCTAAGGCAATTTATTTTTTTTTTCCAAGAACTTCATGGAGAAAATATTGGCAGAGTATGATTGATAAGGTTTCATGAATGCCTTGCTAGCACTCTGTTAAGAGTCTCCTCTCCTCATTGATAGGTTTTAATAGAATTCAGGTTAAATATTTAAGTTGCAGAAAGTGGAGCAAACACCTGTTAACTTCTGTGAATAGATGTGTATTCAACAACAAAAACTTTCATTATAATATTTTATAGACAGATGAAATCCCTTCAAAGCTTTGCAGCTACACATCCTATTGATTCCACTGAGTTAATTAGAGGCAAGAGTACTAGGGCGGAGCGTTGTCCTTGAAAACCTCACGATGTTGGCAAGAAAAGATGTGCAAATGATTGTTTGATACCTGGATAACTTCTCTGGCTTTTGTCTCAACTGGAATCTGGGTCTATATTTGTGCGAAGTTCTCTGAGGACTGTGTTTTCAAGCATTTCACTGATGTTAACATGATTTAATATTCATCATAGGCCATCTATTTATAAATCCCTCTATGAATTCCGTGAAACCACAAATAATGTTCAGGTGGTAAAACTGTAAAACAGGATTTGCAAGACAAATGTGGTTAGAATCATAGAATCGTAGAATAAGACGGGTTGGAAAGGACCTCTGAGATCATCAAGTCCAACCCTTGATCCACTACTACTACAGTTATTAGACCATGGCCCTAAGTGCCACATCCAGTCTTTTCTTGAACACTTCCAGGGACGGAGAATCCACCACCTCCCTGGGCAGCCCATTCCAGTGCCTGATTATTCTCTTTGTAAAGAACTTCCTCCTTGTATCTAACCTAAACCTGCCCTGGCAGAGCTTGAGACCATGGCCTCTTGTCTTACTGTTGGCCGCCTAGGAGAAGAGACTGACCCCCACCTGGCTACAACCTCCTTTCAGGCAGTTTTAGCAAGTGTTGAGGTCTCCCCTGAGCCTTCTCTTCTCCAGGCTAAACAACCCCAGCTCCCTCAGCCTCTCCTCGTAGAACTTGTGTTCAAGTCCCTTCACCAGCCTGGTCGCTCTTCTCTGGACCCTCTCCAGCACCTCAATGTCCTTCCTGAACTGAGGGGCCCAGAACTGGACACAGCACTCCAGGTGTGGCCTCTCCAGTGCTGAGTACTGGGGAAGAATCACTTCCCTGCATCTGCTGGCCACACTGTTCCTGATACAGGCCAGGATGCCATTGGCCTTCTTGGCCACCTGGGCACACTGCTGGCTCATGTTCAGCTTCCCATCGATCCAAACTCCCAGGTCCCTTTCTGCCTGGCTGCTCTCCAGCCACTCTGTGCCCAGCCTGTAGAGCTGCAGGGGATTGTTGTGGCCAAAGTGCAGGACCCGGCACTTGGCCTTGTTGAACATCATCCCATTGGAATCAGCCCAACTCTCCAGTCTGTCCAGGTCCCTCTGCAGAGCCCTCCAGCCTTCCAGTTGATTGATGTTCCCCCCTAGTTTGGTGTCATCTGCAAACGTACTAATGGTGGACTCAATCCCCTCATCTAAATCATCAATAAAGATATTGAACAGGACTGGACCCAACACTGATCCCTGGGGGACACCAATAGTGGCCGGCCCCAACTGGATGCAGCCCCGTTTACCAGCACTCTCTGGGCCCGGCCCTCCAGCCAGTTCCTAATCCAGCACAGAGTGCCCCTGTCCAAGCCGTGGGCTGCCAGCTTTTTCAGGAGTATGCTGTGGGAGATGGTGTCAAAGGCTTTGCTGAAGTCCGGATAGACACATCCACAGCCTTCCCCTCATCCACCAGGTGGGTCACTTGATCATAGAAGGAGATCAGGTTGGTCAGACAGGACCTACTCTTTCTAAATCCGTGCTGGCTGGGTCTGATCTCTTGTCTATCCTGCAAGTGCTGTGTGATTGCACTCAGGATGATCTTTCATGACTGCCATGTTCCCCTGGTTGCTGTGCATGAGAAGTACCTCTGTCACAAATGAGTGGTCCAGCATGCCAGAGATGGGAGGAGATGATGGCAAGAATGTCTTGGAGAAAAAGACACCCAGTTTTGTTTTATTTTTATAAAAACATGCTGTTGAACAAAATAACTGCAAAACCAGAGAAGAAAGAAGGTAGCACAGTAAGATATCTACTGTTTTCTGTAAACTGCAAGCAGGCGTGAAGATGCCTAAGCCATGAAGTTTTCTATTCTTATTATTTTAAGGTGACTCGATGACAAGATTGTGTTTGGATACTGAGATATCAGGGGAAAAGGGCTTTACACCCTGGATACCCTCTTATGAAAAAAATGGGTGTGAACTACCTGAGTTTGGCTTAGACAGAGGCTGTGTTCCAGGTACCACTGCTACTTGAACACAAAGGAATAAATCAAGAGGGGCTAGAAAGAAAAGGGAAGCCAAATAGATGTATAAAAGAATACACATGGATATGGAGGAAGAGGGAAAAGATGTGAAAATGTCAGGAAAATATCAACAGAGAAAGGTGTAGTGGGAAGGAGAAAAATGGTAAAAAAAAACTTTTAAGAAGGTAAAAAGGAAATAAGGGTAATTTTTTGTTCTCTTCAATGAAAAGTTTGTTGCAAAAATATATTTATATATACTTGAGATTATCTTCAATGTTGTGTGCATAGATTTGTGGATGCTTGTCTATATCTTAGATTGACTACATTTGATTTCTCTACAGTCTTGCATGAGGTGGTTATGTGTAACATTTTATTATATTTTAAGCATATATGAAAGAAAAATATTGCTTTTCTGTGTGAAGTGCATAGAAGGGGGCTTTGGTTGCAATCCATGTAATTACAGGATGGAAAATTCCTCTTGGCAGTGGTGCTGACATTCTTCAGTTCCTATCATTTAAATTGCAGGCGGTCCTGGAAATTGTTACTAGTTTCATACTCACTTAAGAAAGCAAGAGGCCCAAATGTAGTCTTTAATCACCTTTATTCACCCTTGAATTCTGTTCAAAATTTGCTTCACGGCACAGTGGTTTTAGATCACTCAATATACATTTACTTATATGAACCTCTTTTCCCATCCACTGACTATTTCTGGTTGTGCTGGGGTGGCCTTAGTGAATTTATCTCTGGTTAAATGAGCAGAGTTTCATTATGTTCTTATTTCAGGAGAGCTCACTGAGCTGGGGAAAAAAAAGTTGTGGGTGACAAAAGAGATGGAGAAAAACTTATAAAGCACTATCTGTATCCTTGAACCAATTTCATTATGATCTGAGTGATCCTGATTAACTGGGGAGGTCCTGGATGACTGGAAGTTAGGCAGTGTGATGCTCCTCTACAAGAAAGGTTAGAAGGAGGATCTGGGGAACTACAGGCTTTTCAGCCTGACCTTGGTGCCAGGGAAGGTTATGGAACAGATCATCTCAAGGGTGTCACAAGGCACATACAGGACAACCAGAAGATCAGGCCTAGACCTCAAGTGTTTAAGAAAGGCAGGTCCAGCTTGACCAACCTGATCTATGACCAATTCATCCACCTAGTGGATGGGGGAAAAGCTGTGGATATAGTCTACCTGGACTTCAGTAAAGCTTTTGACATTGTCTCCCACAGCATTCTCCTGGAGAAGGTGGCAGCCCATGGCTTGAACAGATGCAGTTTGCTGGGTTAGAAACTGGCTGAATGGCTGAGCCCAGAGAGAGGAGATGAATGGTGCTTCATTGAGTTGGTGGCTGGTCACTATTGGGGATCCCCAGATCTCAATAGTGGGCCCAGTCCTGTTTAATATCTTTATCAATGATCTGGATGCAGTGATTGAGTGCACCTCACTCAGTTTGCAGACAACATAGAGCTGGGTGGGAGTGTAGATCTGTTGGAGGGCAGGAAGGTTTTATAGAGGGATCTGAGCAGGCTGGATCCATGGGCTGAGGCCAATTGTGTTAAGTTCAAAAAGGCAAACTGTCAAGTCCTGCACTTGGATCACAACAACTCCAGGCAGCACTACAGTCTTGGAGAAGAGGGACTGGAAAGCTGCCTGGCAGAAAAGCGTCTGGCGATGTTGGTTGACAGTGGCTGAGCATGAGACACAGTGTGCCCAGGTGGCCAAAAAGGCCAATGGCACCCTGACTTGTAGCAGAAATAGGGTGGCCAGCAGGGCTAGGGAAGTGATTGTCCCCCTGTCCGCTGATGAAGCCACACCTGGAGTACTGTGTCCAGTTTTGGGCCCCTCACTACAAGAAAGATATTGAGTTGCTGGAGCTTGTCCAGAGAAGGACAAGGGAGCTGGTGAAGAGTCTAAAGAGTAAGTCATATGAGGAGCAACTGAGGGAGCTGGGGTTGTTTAGCCTAGAGAGGAGGAGGCTCAGGAGAGACCTTTTTGTATGTCAAAGGAGGTTGTAGCAAGGTAAGGGTCAATCTCTTCTCCCAAGCCACTAGCAACAGGACAGGAGGACACAGCTTCAGTCCAGGGGAGGTTCAGCTTGGACATCAGAAAGAATTTCTTCAGTGAAAGGGGAGTCAGGCATTGGAATAGGCTGCCCAGGGAAGTGGTGGAGTCACCATCCCTGGAAGTGTTCAAGGAACAACTGAATGTGACACTTACTGTTTAGTTGACTTGATGGTGTGTGGTCAAAGGTTAGCCACAATGATCTTGGAAGTTTTTTCCAACCTTAATTCTGTAATTCTTTGGTTTGAAGACTTTGTTTATACCAAGCTGAGTCATTTGCTGACAGCAACTCTCAGTAATGTAAAATGTCAAAAAAAGCGAAACAGTATTTATATAATATTGAGACTTTTAAACTTTTGAACCTTGTTTCTTTTTTAAATAAGGCACATTGAATTGAAACATATCTTGTTAAAACATTGTTCTTGAAATTCTCACTTACAGCCTTTGTTTTGCTCCAAATTTACCAAAAGTGACTTCACATGTGGGGTAGTTGTCTTCAGATAACTTGAGACCTGTCACAGTCATTCATAAAACATGGACAGAGATGACTGATGTTGTTTAGCACTTTGTATAAACAAAAATTTGGTACGATCAACCAAAAAAATTTAACCATCTGTTAAATATGGCCGGTACAATGTGGCAATTACTGTCACAGAAGTAACATTAATTTGGTAATCCTTTTTTGGTTATTTTGCCCTTTGATAAGCTTGAAAATGAGAGTGCAAAGGTATTTCTGTCAGAAAGGTACTGAACATTTCACACTATGTGCAAAAACAGAGAACAAATTGCTGACAGATTGAAAAAATTTCTATGAGGTCACTCATGTCAATAGCATTATGCAGATTTTTTGGTGTTTTAGTAAGAATTTCTTTTAAGCTCTTAACTAGGAAATTGCAATTCTATTTTTTTGCCTTTTTTTTGGTTTTTTTGGTAGTACAAATGGTAATTAATGCTTAGGTCTATTTTTCAGTTCAATAATCTGGAAAACAGAGGTTGATGACACGATAACAATGTTCTCTTTTCCTTGCAAGATTTTGTATATTCACTCAAAACTGTTATGAAACAAATAAAAAAAAAGTTGTTGAGCCTTAACTTGCTAAAAAGCATTAGCACGAGTAATAACAGCATTTAAAATAAAAGAAGTAGAGAGTCTGACTTTAATTCTGACAAAGTGTAAAAGAAACATTCAAGAAAGATAAGATTTTAGCAAAAAAACCCCAGACAAGCCTAAATAAAACAAGAAAAAGCAAAAAAGAGGTGTGGTGGTTTTATATATATATATATTTTAGTGAAGCCTTTCTGTGTGCAGAACAAACTAAGGACCTTTGACTTAGTAATGGAAAAGGTTTAAAACAAATTTATATATGTATAGTAACGAACTAACAGAAATAAATTGTGTTAATCTGAGAAGTCTAGCAGAAATAAAAACTAAACTGTTGAATACATCCTGTGAAGGATAACTATGACTTACATCAGCCCTGATACTTGAGGATTGTAAAGGTGATAGCTGTGAAGCAGAGTTTTTTAAAGAACTTTTATAGTGTGAGATTTGAGTTTGGTAGTGTGTCTGGACTCCATAGCGAGGAGATTGGATGAAATCATAATAAAGATCAGAGTTAGTATGTTACAGTGTTTTAATGTGTTGTAACAGAGAAGAATTGGCACAACTGGGATATTTAATACGTGTCTCACCAATGGCTAACAAATGGGACATGGAATAAATTTCTTCCTGAATTAACAACGGGTTAAAGAACAGGGTAAAAAATAGGATAATCTTTTTCCCAAAAGATTTAGTAGGTGAATGGATGTAGCTGTATGTTATTCAACATATTCTTAACTAGCAAAGGGTGCTAATAATGAAACAAATTTTGGCTGCTGTAAAATTATTGAATAGCCAAAGCTTACTGTAAAGAGTTGTGTAAGGATATTAGTGTCGAGTGGTCAGCTGAGAAAAGACCAAATTAATGCAAAGTAATCTTCCTGAGGGAAAATGGTTTTAATGATGAAGCTCACAGTGGTGGACTCTAAATTAATGAAGATCTTGAAACTTTTCTGATTAGTTCTTTTAAGCCAATTATCAGCAACCACCAAAAGAAAACCAGATTATGAAGCATTGGGAAAAGCATGTCAATTAAAAAAAAAATCAGAAAGCTTGATTATGCATATATTGATGAAATGGGAACATAGTGAATGGTTTGTGGAAGCATAGAGGGAAATAGACCTAGAAAGGGCAGAGAGAAGAGCAAAGGGGAAGATTAGAGGTATGGGACAACTTCTGTGTGAGAGATATAACTGTACTAGTACTCTTCAGCTTGGCAAGGAGACAACGAAAGGTGGGTCTGATAGAGGAATGTAAAATTATGAATGACAGGAAGAAACTGAATAGGGAATGATTACTCACAGTGGGGTACCCAAGGAAACTGTTAGGAGCAGGTTTAAAACAAACAAAAGAAAGCCTTTTCCTGCATAACAATATTGCACTTTGAGATTCATTTTCATGGAATACCAAAACTACAAATAAGTTCAAAAAATTATTAATGATTAAACAATTTTATAAAGGAAAGACCATGAAGAGCTATTAAACATGAGATGGATGATTTGGAACAGAAGTATCTGGCAGCTGATACCCTACTTTCCCTCTTTCATGTGTTCTTTTTTCCTAAAAACAAGCTGCTGATCACTGGCTGAGAAAAATCTTTTAGTTTTTAGTTTGATCTACTATGTCTGCTTTTATGGGAAACAGGATAGAAAATAAGGTTTCTTCAATACTAAATATGTAAGCTCTGATTCTGCTATCCTTAAGCAGAATAATAAGGTGTCCAGGCTTATTGCCAGCATTAAAGTTAACCAGGTTCTGTTTGTGTGGCATGATTAAATGTCATATAAACTGAGCACTTCAGAATCAATAACATTTTAATAATAATAATCCAACTAAACCCTTCCATTAAATGATTCTTTTTAGACATTTATTATATATCTGGTGGTGTAGAAATATTTTCTATATTGCTAAGAAAAAGTAATAAAAATAGAATATACATCTTAAGACTCAGTAAGTATGGTGTGGGTTTAGGACAAATGAGAGAGATATATCTCCACAATCTAGCAAGGGAAGATAATTCAGTTTTTCTACATTCTTCCTTTAGTGAAGCAAAATTAAGGAAGGAAGGAATGGTTAAGTTTTTCAATATCTTTATGTTTGCAAAATAGTACCAAAAGAACAGTAATCCAGGTGTTTTTTGTCCTTTATTACTGTATGAATGTGGAGGCTTCCATTCACTTCAAGGGCTGCCTCCACTAAATATGTTGTTTCTGTGGGAACAGAAAATAGCTTGGAGCGAGAATGTGGGTGTCATCACGGATCTGCAAAGCTAATGTGACAATGATCCTTTCTCTGTCAAGGTCCAACATGACCAAAACCTCTACTCTGGAATCAGTACATGAAAGGTCTACAAAATATTAGCAGGATTTTCCTCCCTCCTTTTCTGAGGAGAGAAAATATGATTTTTCCACCTGCAAAGATGAGAAAGTTACAGTTTGAATTTGCTTTGCTGGTTGAGACTATTCTGAAAAAAAAATCCCTAAATATTTGAGGAAGAACGAAGCCCTTAGAGCACATGTGGTGGGAGAAATGAGAGAAAATGCAAAGGCTGGCTGTTAAAGTTGCCATCAGCAACTGAAATATTGAGTTGAACTGTCAAGAATCAAGTGTTGTCTCGTTTATTTAAAATTTATAAATAGGTACAGTTGTATTATCTGTAATATTCACTCCTGAAAGCTGAAGAATGACAGAGCCCATTTGAATGGGTGCCTCACCACTCAGACAGCCTCCTAATGGACCTGGGACTTGTATTGCCACTTATGTCCAGGATGAGAGATCTGGTAATGTTAAACTCAACACTGGCTTCGTGTGACAATGCATGTGCACCTGGACAGGCTCCAGCTGTAAGAGTAGCATGTCTTCTGGGTCAAGTTGAAATGGCTGGAAATATCACGTGGAAATATTTGTGGTGTTGGATATATTGCACAATGGCAATTGGCTGAATGGTCCTGTCAGGATGTAAGCCCGGGTGTAAGAGAAGCACTGTCTTGAGCACTATATCAACATCCTGACCTTTGGGACTTGGACACCCCCTAAGAGCCTTTTCTCTTTCTCCCTGAGCAGGGCTCAGGTGCTGTTGCATGTGCTTCACTGTCCACGTTTAGGTGTTTTGAGGAATTTGTGTCAAAAATGAGATGCAAATTGAAAGCAGGTATCAGGGAGGATTAGATTTCAAAATTACTGTCTTGAACTTTCACATTTAAGTTATTATCTGCTCTGGCATGCTTGATGCATAGTGGTCACTGACAATTGCTTTCTGATTACGTTTGATGTATGTTTGCAGCTTGTGGTATCAAGTAGTTATTTGCAGAAATGTGCTGAACTCAATTCTTGAACTCCTGGAATGACAGTTTGATGAAACCAGAATAAAAATTGGATCTGCATTTATGCTGGAGTAGGAATACTCAAAATGGAAAAATTCCTCTTGTGCAGTCTAGAAGACACAGTATCAGTGCAGGTTTGATTTCTTTGGGCTAGTGGAGAGGAATCATTGGGGGAAATGAAAGATCAGGATTCAGTTCCTGCTGTTACTCTGCAATTTTGAGTAAAATACCCAAGACCCACAGGCTTTGATTTTTCATGCTGTTAAAATGCAGGTAGTAAACCTTGGCTGTATTTGAAAATGATTTTGTATTTAAGACTGATTATACAATGTGAAAATTACTTTAACAAAGAAAATTAGTATGATGTGAAGAAAACATTTCCCCAAAAGTTTGAGGATTGTAAAATAGAAACTTGTCTTCTTGGTGACTTATCTCTGCAAGTTTGCTTTGGGCTCCTGAAATGAGTCTGGTTTTGGGTTGTACAATCACAGAAATGCTGGCCCACTGAGGTGAATCTGATATAAGTAAGGTATGAACAATAGCTCCTCTCCTACCAAGATACAAGATACTGAAAGAAGTCACTGTCACTTCTTTTAACAATATACAGATTGTAATATTTGAAAACATTTGCTCTCTTTCCCAGCAATACAATTTCTACTGTCAGAATTAAGATTTTCAAGTAAACAGAGTTGATAGAATTTTCTTCTGAAATATCCATCCAAAATTAATGCATTAAACAATGTGTTTCTTCTTTGTGTTTAGTTATAAAACTTAGTTCAGCAATTTAGCATGAATATGGGATCTAGTGCTGTGGCACCATTTGCATGCTATTACACTGATGATAACTAATTACTGGAGGAAGGATGGGGAGAGCAGGCATATTTCTTTCCATTTGCTAGGATAAAAATGGTGGAGATATGGTGCAAAATATTCTTCGTGTTAATACTGATTATGCTTTCCCATACTTCTTCATGTATGGAACACATTTTAATACACATAATCTGTTAATTGCATGACATTTCTGTGGGGCAGTAGAGCAATAATGGTGTTGGAGAGTGTGACAGGGAATGGTGCTTTTTTTCATTCCCCAGTATTCTCTGGCAAGGTCACTGTCTGAATGGATCGCCTTCTGTGTTGTACAAATAAGAGATTTTGTAATGCAGTTGTCAGAAATTATTAAAAAGTTCAATTAAATTTTCTAAATTTGAACACAGGTTTTCTGGCCTTCCTCCTGCATCTGCATTTTTGATAGTCTTCAGATTTGTTTCTTGATTTGAAAACATGTTTTCTGATATATTTCCTGTCTGATTGTGTGCGCTAGTGTTATGTTTTCCTGAAGCTGTTGTTGTTTGTGATAAATAGAAAGTATTGGAATAATCAGTAACAATGCTAATTCACATTCACTTGTAGTGCTGCTGCCTAGATACATAGCAATTGTTCCAGAAGCCTCCATTCTGATAAGGAAAAATATTCATGATGAAGAAATCACTGATTTTTAGCTCATTTGTTCTTTAAGCTCAGAGTTACACTTTTTTTTTTCTTTTTTTTTCCCTAATGAAGAGCAGAGAAAGGACAGGTATATGGATAGAGGTTCTGAGGATGAATATATATGACTTTAGTAATCCCACAGTACTGTAGCACATTGGTTGAACACACATGACATATATTGTTTTAAACTTAACTTTTTATGCCTGAACATATTTAAATGATGAATATCTTGGATACCACAATACCAGTGTATCACTTATTGCAACACTCCCAGTTCATCCCCAGGCTTTTAAAGTGCTGACTTTTTATTGCAGTAGCCTTTATTATGTCATATTAACAAAACGTGGAGAAATGATTGCTTTTTGGATTCCCAAAAACTCCAGAACCAGTGACTACAAAGACATCAATTTATTTGGGTAGAATAGTTCATGAAGGAATTGACCTGCAAAAGTTTGTAGATGGAGTAACTGCAGAATCTATTTCAAATGGATACATTGTGCTTTCCCAAATTATTCTCAGGTTTCTCTAGATTCTGTGCTGTCTACAGATCCAGATGGGATTCACCTAAGAGTATTGAGGAAGCTGGTGGAATTGCTCATCAAGACACTTTCCATCATTTATCATCAGTCCTGGTGTCCCAGTTTGATGAGATGGAAGTGTTTTGCTAAGGAGGATGAGTTATGAGAAAAAAAAAACCCAAAACTCCCCGCTCTAAGCAAATTGTGAATCTGAAATTAAGAGGCTCCGATTGAGAGGAAAATGTGGAGAAAGGAAAAACAATAACAGCCCTTTATTAAAGTATATGTAAGTGTTGGCAGAACAACAAAAAGACCCCAAAGGAACAACTGAACGATAATCCTGTACTCAAAACTCCCGTTCAACCAAACAAACCGGTTCAGTTGCGCTTTTGGCGCAATTCTACCCACAGCCGGCAGGGGGCGCTGTTGGGTCTCTGGGGGTGCAGTGCCTGCAGTGCTCAGTTTGGCCAGCAGGGGGCGCTGTTGGGTCCGGCGGGCGCCTTGTGAGCCCTCCCTGGGCGGGCGGTGGCACCAGCAATGGCGGCCTTCCCACAGCGAGGAGGGGAGAGGGGAAAAGAAGGGGCTTCTCTCAGGAAAACTCACGTTGTCGGTGGCTGGTGGCGTGTCCTTCCCTTTCCCCTCGATGTGCACCAAAAGGACCGCTGCCAAAACACTTGAGTGGAGGAGGGAAACAAAAGATGACCTCCTTCCCAAGACAACTCCTCTCTGATGAAGTCCAAAACAGGTCCGGGCTGGGAGCAGAAATTGAGCGGAGGCAAACTGGGCCAGCAAAACGAAAAAAAACCCAAACACGGCCAGGCAGCAGCAAGGCAAACCTTGGAGCTTTCTTCAACCCACTGCTAGCTGTGCCCAGACAACCAGAAAAAAGTGTCCGTTTTCCCCGGAGAGGGAAGAAAAGAAACTTCTCATCCCTCCCCCAGAGAGATCAAGGCCCATCAACTAGGAATGCAGCCCTGCTGGCCAGTTCCTTTGTGTTGGTAAAGTACCTCAGACAAACCAAAACCTGCCTCCCACACAGAGGCAAGGGGGAAGGGAGAAAAAAACCTATGCTAAGTTCCATTTTGTCATAAACCTATGACACCTGGCTAACCAGGGAGGTATCAGACAACTGGAGGTTGGGCAGTGTAGTGTTTATAATAAATTGGTTGATTTTGTTCATAAAATCTATTAGGGAATATCCCTGGTTTATCCACCGAGCCATGAGTGTCTGGGAAAATTTACACCTACTCTATCTAAGCTATAGGTGTCTGGGAAATCTCTCACTTATCTAAAAGATCATTGGTATTTAGCTAAAGTAAACCACACATCCTGAGGATTTACATATGAAGGAAGACTTCTTCACTAAAGACAGAGGGAGTAAGTCTCAACTCCCGAAGATTTACACATGAAGAGAACCTTTTAACCTAAGGACAACTCCAGCGACCACTAAATGGCAGATTAGAGACCACGTGGTGATTGTCACACACAACACAGAGATAACAGCCTCACCTACGCCAGAGTCAGAGAATTATAAATAAAGAGACTTTTTCCCATTTTGACGGTGCGCCTTGGTAGAGCAGAGATCTCACCAGGCAGCCCCAGTACTGTTTGCTCAATTATCGCTTGCTAATAAATTTAACTTTTATACAATACAAATTGGCTCTCTGTCAATTTGTCGTGGGTGTCTATAACAGTGTTCATCTATAAGAAGGGTTGGAAGGAGGATCTGGGGAACTACAGGCCTGTCAGCCTGACCTTGGTGCCAGGGAAAGTTATGGAACAGATCATCTTGAGTGTGTCACAAGGCACATACAGGACAACCAGAGGATCAGGTCCAACCAGCACCCATTCAGAAAAGTCAGGTCCTGCTTGACGAGCCTGACCTCTTTTTATGACCACCTAGTGGATGTCCACCTAGTGGATTAAGGAAAGGCTGTGTATGTAGTCTTCCCGGACTTCAGTAAAGCCTTTGATATTGTCTCCCACAGCATTCTCCTGGAGAAGGTGATTGCCCATGACTTAGATGTGTGCCCTATTTGTTGGGTAAAAAACTGGCTGAATGGATGAGCTCAGAGAATGGTGATGAATGGAGTCCAGCTTGTGGCTGGTCACTAGGGGTAACCAGGGCTCAGTATTGGGGCCAATTCTGTTTAGTATCCTTCTCAGTGATCTGGATGAGGAGATTGAGTGCACTCTCAGTCAGTTTGCAGATGACACCAAGTTAGGTGGGAGTGAGGGTAGGAAAGATCTGCAGTGGGATCTGGACAGGCTGGATCAATGGGTTGAGGCCACTTGTATGAGGTTCAACAAGACAAAGTATCGAGTCCTGCACTTGGGTCACAACAACCCCATACAGCACTACAGGCTTGAGGCAGAGTGACTGGAAAGCTGGCTGATGTAAAACTACCTGTGAATGCTGCTTGACAGACAGCTGAACTTGAGTCAGCAATGTGCTCTGGTGGTCATGAAGGGCAAAGGCACCCTGGCTTATATCAAAAATGGTGTGGTAAGTGGGGCTAGGGAAGCGATTGTCCCTCTATACTTGGCACTGTTAAGGCTGCATGTCGAATTCTCTGTTCAGTTTTGGGCCCATTACGACAAGGACNTTTGGGCCCATTACTACAAGGACTGATAAGCTGGAGCGTGTCCAAAGAAGGGCAACAGAGCTGCTGAAGTGTCTAGAGAGTAAGTCCCATGAGGAGCAGCTGATGGAGCTGGGTTTGTTTAGGCTGGAGAAAAGGAGACTCAGAGGGGACCTTTTCGCTCTCACAGCTACCTCAAAGGGGGTTGTAGGAAGGTGGGGTTCAGACTCTTTGTCCAAGTAACAAGCAACAGGATGAGTGAAAACTGCTTCAAGTTGTGCCATGGGAGGTTTAAGTTGGATATTAGGAAAAATTTTTTCACTGAAAGGTTGTCAAGCACTGGAACAGGCTGCCCAGGGAAGTGGTGGAAACACCATCCCTGAAGGTGTTAAAAAAATGTGTAGATGTGGCACTTGGGTACATGATTTAGTGGTAACTGGCAGTGCTAGGTTAATGGTTGGACTTGATTATCTTAGAAGTCTTTTCCAATCTTAACTATTCCATGATTCTATGATTTTACTCAGCCTTTTTTGGAGAATGGTATTAATAAGACTGAAACAATTTCAGATCTTCCCTATGAAATCGGTACTTGCAGCTAAGACACTTAGAGCCCATAAACTTTTCCCTTTCCAAAAGTGGCTCTGGAAAATACAAACTCATGATAACTAAGTAGCCAACTCACTTCAGAGGTCTCTACAACACAGGCAATATTCTCAGTAAGAGAATTATCAGATAGTGTTCTAAACATAAAGAATATAAAAATAGAAGAACTTGAGAGACTATACTCACATTAACAGCAATTAAGTGTGTAAGACAACAGCAAGCTCTGGTACATACCAGGAGGAGCTGAGTACTTACATTGCCTCAACACGTGATACAACTGTGGCCATGCAGTTCTGCAGTTCCCACTCTGACTGCTGCCTGAATCCCACACTGACGCTTCCAACTATTTCAGCACAATGTTTTCTCCCCGAGTTCTTTCCACATGTGGCTTCTACTTCCATTTTCCACAGGACTTCCCCTATTTCTTGCTGCACAAATGTGGCAAAATGTTGATGTGACCTTTTTTCCTCCTCCCTTCTGCCTTTCTCAGTGTTCTAGCCTAGTGAGCCTTCTGTCCTTATTTGTGTTTTACCTGGTGACCACATTTATACTCTCCACAATGTTGTCCATAACTTCACACTCTTTCCTCACAATTAAAGCATGTTTTAGATTCCATAATGTTCTAAAATGTTTTGTAATGATGAGACCTTTCTTCCCATCTATTTCTTCCCTTCTTTTTGTCTCGTATAGATGCTCTGTTATCAAACTCCCTTTCTGTCTTCCAGTTCTACCCTTGATCCCCTTCATCTGGTTTTAGGATCTACATTTCACTCATATTTCTTTCTGTCACTACAGCTCCTCTTTTGATAGATTTAGTGAACAAGTATTCCACCCTTATCCCTTGAACTTGTTATTTCCTCTCAGCCTTTCATTTGCTCAGATCCTGTCTGATTCTGCCTCCTTCCTACTACTGAAGGCTCTGGGAAGTATTCCCTTAGAGAAGTTGTCTAATTCGCCTTTCTTACAGTTTTTATATCAGTTCTGCATGGACTATATCTGTTTTCCTTAACCGTATCTCTTCATATCTGCCTGCGAAAACTTGAATTTTAGAACCTTTTAGAAAAGGCCTCAAAAACCTGTCTCTCTACTCTGGTCTTGGCTGAATTTGTCCAGATTAGAATCTTAGTCCAACTTCCTTGTATAGCCTGAAAGAGGCCTGTGAACTCATGCTCAATTCAGAGATAGCTACTAACCTTGGATTCTAATTCCAGCCTACAATTTGATTTTATGAGTATGAATGTTGCTAGACCTGTCAGTGACGCACATAGCATGGGTTTGCTATGGGTTGTTTTTCCAATTCAGGCTATCTTGATGATTCTTGCTGCAATATTTCAAATCTTTCCTGTCTTTCCACGTAGCAGAAGTTGGCATGAAATTGTGACTCTATTACTATGGAATATTCATTGTCTTTTGTTGTAATTTTGTTCCTCTAACAATTCTTCGTATTGCTGCAAAGATCTTCCTCCCTGTATTTCTCTTGCACTTAGTTCCCTTGCTTTGCAGTATTCGTGCCTCTTTGCTTCACTAAACATAATCTGTTGATTAATTCTCAAGGCTTTTCACAACTGTTTGTAGCACTTTTAGGACATTATCTTCAAGACTGAGGGTGAACACCAACCTTCAGTTAGCTCTGGAACAATTGCTATGTATCTAGGTTGCAGCACTACAAGTAAATGTGAATTAGCATCATTACAGGTTATTCCAATAATTTCTATTTGTCACAAACAACGACAGCTTCAGGAAAACATAACACTACCACATGCAACCAGACAGGGAATATATTAAAGAGTTTTTTTCAAATCAAGAAACAGATCGGAAGACTTTCAAAACTGCAGATGCAGGAGGAAGGCCAGAAAACCTGTGTTCAAATTTAGAAAATTTATTAGAAGCCCATCCTTCTTCATCTACTTGTTGAAGTTCCTGGCAGACACATTTGGTTTTTTTCCCCATAGTATTTGTATACCTCTCCCTAACCTGGAAAAGGGGAATATCCTTAAGCAGACCCAAACTACTCCATTATCCTCCAAATCCCTGCTTACTGTGCTTCTTAACTAAGACTAATACATGAGAGGATGAGCAGACTCTTCTGAGATCAAGGCTGAGCAAAGCTGGTTGTTTTATCTCCCGCATTGATGTTTGCACTAATTTCCTCTGTACTTTGCAAAGTAGGTTGTCTGGGGCAGAGGCAAGTAGTATAAACAAAATGCTACAGCAGTGCAGTTGATAGTAATGATTTTTGAAGGCTTGCACTTCTAAGAGATTCTGGGTGGTGGCCTACTGTATGTGAATGCTATAGAACATTTGCCTCTGGATGAAGAATGAGGTGTTATGGGATTGACTTTTAATTTCCTTTCTTTGGTGAAAGGTTTATTCTATTTGTATAATAATGGTGTATATGGATAACACAGGATGATAAATATTGAAATGGGATGTGGAAGTGATTCATATTTCATGAACTCTGGTCCTGACCTTCTTACAATTACCAGAACAAATTACATTAATTACATCAAATTACATGACAGGCAAAGGAAGTCGTGATTAGTATCCATTACAAAAAGCAATACAGAAAGAAAGTGCCTGGTTTTCTGTGGTAGTTGACTGCAAACATGACCACTCTTACGTAACAGCAATACATATTCAGGATTGATGTTGGTTTTGTTTGTGTAGTTTTCATAAACTTGCATATTTCAGAATAAAAAGATTGTCCCTGAGTGATGAAATCAAGGAAGCCTGGATTCCTGTGAATGAGGGTCTACTGTGTCCAGTATTGTGTCTGTGTCTAGTATTTCTACCTCCCTCTACGTTTTCTCTGGTATCCTAAAGTAAGCAGTAATGTGAGTGCCCTACACTGACCTTCTGTCAATGTGGTACCACCTGTGTGTGTCAGCTGTGTCAGTGTGGAGTGATATAAGAGGAATTTAAAAAGTGAAACAAAGTGAAATATAAAACAATAATAGTAATAATAATGATAATAAGGAGGAGGAAAAGGAGGAGGAAGAGGAGGAAAAGGGACATAACAAGAAGAGAGAGGGTAATAAAACCAAAAGAAAGAAATACACGGTACAATTGCTCACTATACACTGACCTATATGCAGCCTGTCCTCAAACAGTGCTCAGCCCCTCCTGACCAGCTCACCCGTGGCTTTTTTGGTATGGAACATCCCTTTGGCCGATTCAGTCAGCTGTCCTGACCAGGCTCCCTCCCAGCTTTTTGTTCAGCTCCTCACTGGCAGAGCATGAGACACTGAAAAGTCCTTGACTTAAAGTAAGCACCACTTAGCAACAACCAAAACATCAGTGTGTTACCAACATTATTCTCATGCAAAATCCAAACCACAGCACTGTACCAGCTACCAGGAAGAAAATTAACTCTATCCCAGTCAAAACCAGGACAGATATGTACAAGTTTTCCTAATGCCTGACACAGTTGGATTTTTTACTAGGCACAATGGAAATTCACATTTCAACAAAAATAATTTTTTCTTTATTTTTTTTTCCAGTGGGAGAAAGAAGCTGAAAGGCACAGATAAGATCTTGTTCCTCCTTCACTTTGCTTGATAAAGTCTTTCACTTTTTTCTTCCCTGTAGTGCTTGTGGTGTGTGTTTTGCTTTTGCTCTTTTTCTTTATTCCATTATTCATTCTTAAAAAAAATATGCCTGTGATTATTTTCTGTTAAGAAAAAAAAATTTAATTAAAATCTTTCAAGGTAATATTATATAAAAAAAAAAGAGAGAGAAAAATATATGAAAATAATTGAACAACTCCCTCTTAATACTTTTAAAAAAGTTTCTGATTGTCTGTGAAGAGTTTAGAGAATGTGATGATAAAAATACGTTCTAGAGACTGGTTTAATCCATTACCCATATTATTTAATTCTTTTGTAAACAGTTTTTAGTCAGCTGAGTAGTTCAAGTAGCTTAATAAAAATGGAGATAACTTTCTTTTCTGTATGTCTGAGCAGAGCAGACTTTAAATGTAATTTATACAGTAACTTTTAAGTTATTGGCAGAGTTTTTCTTTAAATGCATAGCCAGATTTTTTGTCTAGCACTTGGACTTATGGGCACTAGATCCCTAAATACCTCTGAGGAATGGGGTGTGAGACTGTTAAATTAACTGACTCTTGGGAGGCTTCTGTGGCAGCTTCATGAAGGATCATGTGCAAAAATAGCATGTACAGGTATCTGCTTCCACATACATAGTTTTTTTCATTCAGTAGGCATGTTAAGAATAAATCAAACTGCTTCCATAAACTCCTGTTTGTTTCCTGGGTAGTTGAATGTACAATTTGATATGTGTAAAAAACCCCAGCCATTAACCACAAATGAGTCTTACTTTAAAAACTGCAATTAATCCCCTAGGTGAATGATGAAGCAGTCATTATTTGCACATAAGCTCCTTAGTTTCAAAAAAGAAATAAAATCTCAAAAAATCTAATATTCAAAAATCAAGATTCAAAAACCTAATAAAATCTCATAAATTAAGTCAGGAATACAATCAAGAAATTGACATGCCTCAAATCTTCTTTGCAAAAGAGACAACAGAATGTTTCAGAGGAGACAGGAGAGAAAAGGTTTGAATGAAGAATTAAAAAAACTGAAAAACAATAAGTTAATCCTTTCAAAAAAGGATGGAAGTGATAAACGCACAGCGGTATCCAATGCAGCATCATCGGAGGGAGTGGTGTGATTAGCACGGGTGCCTGTTACCTTCTATCCCCCCTGGGGCATCTTTGGCATCAGCCCAGGATCAGCCTCAAACTGGGGATGTCGACTCCTCTGTCACCATTATCTAGAAAGCATTTTTAAAAAATTGAAGATTTGTGTATGATTAAAAAAACTTCCCTCTTGTTCAATCACACACTTTAGAATGATGGCCCAGCACTCTAGTTTGCAGAGTAAATAACATATTTCTGCTATAGGTGCAATGTGTCATCAAGATGAAAGATGCTAAGACAGTCCTCGGGCTGGGGACAGTTGTATTGTGTATGAAGAGATTTCTGCAGGAACTAAATTGTATAGAGATCATAAGAATGGAAAACCTGAAGAAAAGAGTAAGGTTTGTGCTTTGCCTTGCACTGACTGAAGCAGTATTTGCTGAATTTGTGTAGAGGAAGCTTTTTGTTTTGAGGCTGCCTAACACAACAGGAGAACTTGCCTTACAAGTGTAATAAGAATTTATAATGGTTTTTATATTATAACAAACACACATAGCTTTTAAACTGTGGTGTTGAAATTCAAGTCTTCAACACCATTGTCTGAAATGTCATATGCACATCTGTGATGCGTATAATACAAGATGCATATGCACATCTGTGATGTACCTATGACACAAGATGCAGGGAGAGTATGGGGCACAGGATTTAGCCATTTCACAGTAAATTATATAGGACTTCTGAAATCTTTTGAAACTGTATTTTTTTAATTTTATGTTTTTTAGCCTTCTTTATAAATGTTAAGCCTTGCTGCCCTTTTCCTGGAAATCTATGACACTAAAAGAAAATTTACTTGATATGTTATTACAATTTTTCTTCAAGGTATCATTGAGCTTTAGTACTTAGTACTATCTAATACTGTATAATAATTTAAATCCACTTTAATGACTTTTGTAATATAAATGTTTAAAGTATAATAACAATTATTTTAACAAGTGTTTCCTGATTCCAGGCATGTGTAAAGAAGATGGGGTATGTAATATGTCTGACCAGATAACGGCTTTTACAAATTATATTCATTCTTCTTTATTTAGGTGCAAAATGAAGAGAGTTCAGTGTAGTTCAAGGAAAGCATTGTGGTAAACAGACAGCTTAAATGTGAGCAGTGTAAAGAGCAGCAGCTTGCAGAAATATTGCTATAGATACTAAGACCGTATCCTGCCTCGCTACGGACCACACGTAATTGAATCATGTTCAATAGAAGACCATTACAAAACAGTGCTGATTTGCAATGCTAATATGGTGAAGACAGCTGTCACTGGGAATTAAATATGATCATTCAAAGCCTGAATAAATGAGGTGCCCATTATCTTCTGGCTCTGCTGCAGCCTGCTTAAAGAACACAAATAAATGATACTGTCTCAATAACCAGCTCAGTTTTTCCTTCTAGCCATAGAAATATGAAGAAGACAGAGGGAAGAGGAAGGGTGCACAACAACATCAACAACAAAAAGCGGAGTCAATTTACAAAGACATGCAGAGAACCAATGCCCTACGACTTCATTTGCCACAGAACAGTATTCGTGGAAATATGGAGAAATAACTCTTTAACCAAGCTAATGTGTTGTAGTGTAGAGCAGGCATACTTATTTACAAAAAAACAGTGAAAAAACCCAGGTGTCTAAAAATCTCAGTCAATGATTTTCCAAAGGAAATCAGTTAGAGATCCCAAAATACCAGATGAACTGGAACAGTCTGCCAAGAGTGATAAAGGATAGGTTAAATTCCTTTTCCTTTCACCATTCAGTACTTTTAAGGGCATAAGGTATTTCAATTCAATTTCAATATGAACCATAATCTATATGCAAGGAAAATGCTGATCAAGGTTGAAGAATTTGCATTTGTTTGAAGAAAAAATTTGTGCCATTTCACAGACAGCAAAAACCCCAACACCAGTGAGAAGAAGGAAAAAGAAAAGTTAATATAAAAATCAAGGGCATTTCTACTTCAGGTAAGAATGTCAGAGCCAATTACTAGTGCCTCATGTAGTTAGTTTAGTCCTAAGTGGAATATGCCTGTTTGGAGCTGCAGCTGGGCAGTGCATTGAAGCAGACGAATCCAATGAGAGTTGTGCAGGGCCAGGGATCTGCATTCCAGAGGTAGGCATGCTCTGGCTAGCCTGCTCCGTGTCTTGGCTGAGCAGCTGCCTGGGCTGCAGTGCTGGGATGCTGGCAGAGGGGAGCACTGACAGCTGCATGGCAAGCAATGCCTTAGTTGGTATCTAATTACCAACATGTGCCTATAGAAAATGCAGTGTAAAATTCGCACTTTAATGGAGAAAGGAGAAGGAAGATAAAGCAGTAACTCTCAGAAATCCTACAGACAGCAGGTATGCATGTGTGCAAGTGCTTCTTTAGACCTGTGATATCCTCAGAGGATAGCAACATATGAGGGACTATAGAGTTGCTTTTCTTCCATTGAAGTATTTGCCCACCCACTGCCTCTTCCCAATGTTTTACATTTTCCAATAGGAAAAGCAGCTGTTGGAGCCTATAAATAGTCAAAATAGGCTGGACAAAGTGGGAGGAAAGCAGCTGAGGATAGCGATGACCCAGGCCACTGTGTCTTGTAATGCCAGGTCTCAGAGCAAGTGACCACTCTGGGACCTTTAGTACCTGTGTCAGTACTAAACAGGCAACAGTTTTCGCAGTGGCGTTGGCTGTGCACGTGAGAACATAAGCTGGTAGCGAACTAACTGCAAAGAAAATAAAGGTATGAGCACAAGATTAACACATTCACTACACAAACCCAACAACAACAACAACAACAAGGTTTAGAAGGCACATGACTGCGAAAAATTGCATCTGACACAAGAGTAAATACCAGCAAGTATAAGGTCATATATATGGCACAGGAAAACAAATCCATAGGATGGGTACAAAGTGAGCATTAGCTCTTTAGAAGTCAGCAAGTTTAGGAATGGGTGGAGTTTTAAGGATAAGAAAAATAAATGTGAAGTTGCAAACGGAAGCACAAGCTGCTGTTGGTGAAACATACTGTGAGTCAGTGTACGAATGAAAAGCAACAGGGTTTGCAAGACACATGGTGTTAATGCATCTGCACTTGAAATGCTGTGTTTGCCTATATCCTCACATGTACTGAAATGCTTATGAAGTCAACAAGAAGGACATTTAATAGGGGAGAAAAACATAATACAGAGTACATGTGTAATGATGACTAGCACCATACCTCTCTCCTTTAGAAACAGGAGGATTCAGAGACACAAATAAGCCAAGCTATGCCTGAAGAATGTTTATATTTTTATTTTTAAAAGATATAATGAATGTATGAGATACCAGTGTAAAGCAGGTGTGAGAGGATTTTCAAGGCCAGAATCCTTTGGTATCTAAACATTTTGTAGATAAACTTCACTTGTGAAATAAAACAGAGCAAGGCCAAAGAAATACAGATTTAAAATCACTATTTTAAGTTCCTTCTCCTATCATTTACTTGATAACTATATGGTTTGCAAACCCATTATCTGTGAGCCACTAAATAGAAGGTCTGTTGTGTCCTACTGTGAGAATATCTTTAATGGATTCTCTATTTTCATAGTTACACTTGTGGTTTAGTATTTTTCCTGTTTTAAGGCTGAGGGAGGGAAGACCTTGTATTAACTGTTTTGGAACTCTGTGGGTACAATACAGCAGCTGTACATTTAATATCAAAGCCTTTGATTATGTTTAACTGAGGGGGTTCTTCTTCCCTACCCTATTGCTTTCAGTGTCTCACATATTCCCTGCGGATTTATGCATTTTACCACTTAAAGAATTTCAAAATACATTTTAATTGCTAGGTAACTTTGTCTGTAGGACTCTGACTGATGCATGTTTGTTGGTTTTTTCAAATGTGACTGGAAATACCACAGGTGAAACACAGCCAGAGAATTAACCAGGGAACAAGAAAATTGTCACACAATGCATGATCCCACAGTGCTGTGCTTGTGTGTATAACACTTCTCACAGATAAGTGGAATATGCCTAGCAAGGCCTTTCAAATCCTCTCCTCTGACTCTGGTCCTTTTTTGGTGAGACTTGGCACAGGATTCTTCCCATATTTCTTCATTCATTCCATCTCACACCCTCCATGGCCACAGCATCATCTTGTCCTTCTTCTCCTTTTTATTAGGTACTTCTGCTACCAGACACATTATTATGTCCATGTAATCAGCAATTTTACTGCCAATATTACTGCATTTTTATGCAGGGGCTACTGTGTTTATTTCACAGCAGTAAACGCAAGACTCATTTGATAACTTTCTCCTCAGGAAGGCCTTCATGTGTCACTGAATGAATGAACAATCTTGATCCTTTACAAAGAAAAGGTAGGATAATTCACAATTCTTCATTGTCAGTGAAGCAATCAGTATTCTCATGTGTTGTAGTTGAAGCATTTAAAACTGTAGAAGTGGTGAATGGTGAGCAATTGACCCACAAAGTTTCCTGCTAGCAGTGTGAAACCAACTTTAGTGGTGCTAAATACACGACTATTCTGTTAATAAGTGAATGTTCTATGCCAAAGTGACCAGTGCAGTAGATGAGGGAAACACTGTGGATATAGTCTATCTGGACTTCAGTAAAGCTTTTGATACTGTCCACCATGGGAGGTTTAAATTGGATATTAGAAATATTTTTTTCACGGAAGTGCTGGTCAAACATAGGAACAAGCTGCCTAGAGAAGTGGTTGAGCTACCCCTCCAAAGGCATTTAAAAGATGTGTAGATGTGGTGCTTAGGGACATGATTTAGTGGTGGACTTGCTTAACAGTTGAACTCAATGATCTTAGAGGATTTTTTCCTAACCTAAATGATTCTAAATGTCCTCTTGTAGCTAATTTGCCAATTTAGTGTTATGTTGTTTCAGCATAGAGAGAAAAAAAGAATCACAAAGCATTTCATTAAAGTAAGTAAATATAAATTGGCTCTACTATGCATGAGGAGTCAAGCACATAAGGTGCTCAGAAGAAATGAAGAAAATGATATTGTAATTGTAAGATATATATTTGATTTGTAGCAGGGGAGTTCCAAGAAAACTAAAACTATGCATAACCTAAGCAACAATTAAAAAAAACCCACAGGAAACTGCGTGAACATGTTCTTCAGAAGAAAGGGTTTTGTCCCCATCCGCTTCCCTTTTTACACTAATAACAGAGCTAGTGAGTCTTGATTTCAAAAATTTTGGCCTTATGCTTGACTCTGATACCCTCAGTCCTTCCTGTTCCACTTCTATCTCCCTACTCTGATGAAATAAAAGGGGAAAAGCATACATAAACACAGTATTTATGTTTTGACTTAAAATCAAAGCACTTGTAACTAAAGACCAGGGAAAAGGTGAGAGGAATGGAGAAACAGGTGATCTTACTATCTGTAGCTGGAGCACTTTCTGCATATTTCAATTCCAAACTAATCTGAATACTGTCATGTTCTTGTTATTAGCTCTATTTATTTCAAATTCCTCTTGAATGCTCCTGAAATCTATGGGAAAATTACTGTTAATTTCCAGTCTTTAACTACATTTATTTTCCTATCTTTTACTTGTCTTAAGGTACTGGAATCTAAATTTTCTAAAATACATTCTTCATGATGCCTAGATCTTGTTTCATTTCCTATTTTATCTAGGTATCTAGAACAATTAAGAAAGAAGAGTACAGATAATGGTGATGTTGCTTTCACTTAGGAATGGAATAAAATCCCCTTTGGATTATCTTCTTGTTGTAATTAAACAATGCAGCTTGTGTCTATGATGGAAACAAAGTGGGTTTTGGTGTTTGTGTGTTTTTTTCAGACTTACACAACTTACAGATTAAATCAATGTTTACCATAGTAAATGGTAAGTCACTGATGGAGACTAATTGCAGTGTCTCATAAACAAAGATTGTTGTTAAAATTTGATTTTTATTTCTTAATTTTTACCTATCACTGCAGAACTCTCTCAGATTTCACTTTTCATGATAAGACAAGCTTCACTGTTCCCTAAATTCCTAGCGGCATACTGTCTCATATTTTCAGGGCTTCAGGTATTGCCCAGATCTTATTATCATGGCATGCAAGAGATGCACTGCAAAGTGAGTGGAACTTTATAAAATCTTTGAAACCTTTAAGTTAGAGACCCATGTCCTTAGATCTCTACATAATCTAGCAATTATTGCTCTTTTTCTGCTATATGTGTATGGATGCAATTGGGCTAATTAAAACCCAGCATCAAAACATTGAGTAGGTTGAATATATTTGTTTAAAATTCTGTTGTTAATCCTGTGCATAAACTGTAATTTATTTCCTTTTCTCATTATGCATTAGACTGAATAGAATAAGTGTTGTGCTCAAGTGTTTGCGCCATGTTGATAAGGTTGGAAACATAGCTATGAGGCTGTTGCACAGCAACGAGTGTATTATTTTTACATTATGAGACCACAGTAATTTTTCTATGTTATACTCAAAATAGTAGAAGAAACAGTAGATGAAGGTCTTCAGTGGAGCTTTGTTTTCATTTTGCATTTTTCAGTCATTTTGTGTCTTTCCCAAATGGTCTAAACTGTATTATACTTCCTGTCAAATTTAATTAAAAAAACCACCACCAACTTCATATTAATTATCCAATTAGGGGGCATAAAATGTTCTTTCTGTCCCTCTCTATTTTTATTCTTGTTTATTTTTGAAGTGTGAATGGGGTAGAAAATCTATCCAATAAAAGGGAGATGGAGATAATTGAACTCTTTTCACACAGTCCCAGGTAGAAATCAAATCCAAGACCCAGAGGTGAAAGTTGAGCTCTGTAACTACTTTACCAAACTATTCTTGGTAATTATCAGCATGAGCATAATTATTAATGTTTCAATTATACTCACAGTATTACATCTCTTCAAGGGGTTTAGCTCCACTGATTTTCAATTTGTCTTTTTTTTTGGTAGACATCCAGTTGGAACAAACTTGCTGAATAATATTTTTAACACAAAAGGGTAACAATGCTTTTCAAAATACAGGATCTATATGTTTTGTCCTCAATGACACTTGTACGCTTCCAGATTTTAATTGCTTGGTAACACTGCTTGGCATAGTGAGTAGATTTAAATAGATTTAAATAACTTATTACACAGGAAATAAAAAACTGTATCCAAACCCTTCTCTCTAAAAAACATAAAGTTTGAAATTGAGACCTAGATTAATAATACTTTATCCTTTAATTTAAAAGTATTATTCACTCTTTGTCTGCTGCTTAATAACTTTTTACATATGTTTCTTAAAATTTACTTGGCCAATGTACAAAGTCAAATAATTCATCTATTTTAAAATATTTTGTGATTATATTTCTAAACTTTTTCTGAGCATTCAAACTTAAAATGCTTAATAAAATCAAGATTTGTGACGTGGAAACCACATGAGATATTTCTGTGCCTTTATTAATTCTATATAACCATCTTTAGTGCTTGTATATTATGGTTGAGTTTGAGTTACTTGGTATGTGAGCATCTCTGAGTAAAGGAACCATACTGTTCTGTATTTATAGGAGTGGTACTTTCAGGGAAGGCTTATGAGAGAGACCAGACTACCTGGAAGAGGAATGGAGATTTCAACTTGAAGACTGAGTATAAGAGCATGTCTGACTCTTATCCTAGAGACATGTGAACTCTATCATTTTAGCTAACTAGCAAGCATCAGCTGAAAAATATTTAGAAGATAACTTGTAACAGTAATTCAAAAAAATAAGTTGAATGAAAGAAAAGTTGTGTAAATAAGCCTGAAGGATTAGCAAATCTGTGAGAATGGTTTAGAATATTTTATATGGGCAGATGAACAGTAAAATATGCAAAGCTGTTGAGCTCTTGTGTCTGCCAAAAACACAGGTCAACTCAGAGAAAGTTCTTGATCATTGCAAATTTGGAAAAATTTGGTCCAAACAAGAAATTTGGACCAGTGATTATACATCTATTTCTGTAAGTTTGAAAAATATTTGTGCTAGCCCTAATTTCCCTGAAATAGATTTATTAGAAAGTACTGCATCTAGAGAAGTGAATATGTATCTTGAATCTATTGTTCTTTGCCATCTATAGTTCTGCCAGCAAGTCACACTGTTATGGACAAGAATTCAAGCAGCTGGCAGAGCTGTGCAATCTCAGATAGGTATATGGTGCCTCTGAACCATTCTCAGCTTAGCTACCCAGGGAAAATGGCATACAAATTTGTATTTTAAATAGTGCCCAGACACAGATTGCATCCTTTGTTTGTGATTGATTAAATGGCACATTACGACTACACCAGCAGTGGATTCATCCTGAACCTGGTAGTAATGGGAGACATGAGCTGCAGAACCTATTTATGGTGACTTTCTCATTAAATTTTAACATATGTATACTGTATGATACCATTTTACAGTTGTAGCTCTGTTTTCTCTCTCCTGACAGTAAATGGATGCTCACTTCTTGACCCATCATCTGTGTGTGAGTGCAATGCTGCCTGTCTCCACGGTGCCTATGGCTAGGAGAATGTTGCAAAGTTGCTGTACTCCAGATGGAGAAGTTGCATTGTTCCCAAAACTGACTCGTGAGATGAAGGACCTGCTAAAAAAGAAGGTCAGGGGTAAATGATAATGATATGTGCCTAAAACAGGAACCAGACCAAATGGACTGACCCTGCCTTAACAGTACTGATGTGTGATGGGCAGGGTGTGAGCACATTGGGTGATTACACAAGGCACTTCAGACTATCTGGAAAGTTGTTAAGAAATTCAGTTGATAGTATAGGTGATATAGTTATTTGTATCATATTCATATCTTCTTCTCTTACTGCTTTTTTTTTTGATTTTGCTCTGAAAAGACATTGCGGCACTGGGAACTTGACTTCAATGTCCACAGAGTAAATGGTGCTGTGGAGATCTGTTTAGTTATAGCTCACTAGAAATGGTCAAAGAATAAATCCATTCTTTTGCAAGAGGTGTGTTAAAAACCATGACTGGCTAGTACACAAGGAGTTGGAGTCAAGTTGTTCTGTGGCCTTCAATTCAAGAGCCTTAAGTCAAGCATATTTTAAAGCATATGATGATCTTGTGCTAGGACTCACCTCTGAGCAAATAAGGACACCTGTCTTATTTAGACAAAACTTCAGTGATTTCAGTAGGTTTTGCACTGCAGTAACAGCAAAAATCTGCCTGCTGGTAGCAACTGATGTAAAGAAGTTCTGTATTTGCTCTGATATTTCCTTAAATTTAAACCAACCAACCAACCAAAAAAAGAGCTTTCTTGTTCTGTCAATGTTATAGTGTTATATATATATATATATATTCTGATTACATTACGTCATTTATCTACACAGAAAAAGAGAGTGTGGGGAATGTACAGAACACATGCCCTGATGTTAGCTAGATGTACAGTTATGTTGCTGCTCTGGAAGGTTTGGTTATATATCCATGTGAAACATGGGCTTTGACAGTACATATTTATTTATGTGTTATATTTGATCCTGAAGCAGCAATATGTTAAGGAATGACAAGTGATTTACCTGTATAAATAGAAGGATGAAAACAGTATACCTGGATGGCTCGAGAAACATACAGAGGTACTCAGAGCTCTCTGCTCTTCCCACTGTCATTGACAGGAGCTGGTGGTGTTCTGCGTATTTGTTCTTAACCCCAAAACCATAAAAAGAGTTACTAGACTTGTCATGTAATTATGCTGGATGAGAACATACAGCAAAATTCAAGTCATCTTCATTTTTTTTTTTATAGTTTCAACTAATTCTTCTGTACAAATAGTTATTTAAATAACACAGGCTGTAAAAACAGCAGCGGTGAGCCAGAGTGTATGTGTATAAAAACTCTCTAATGTAAATAAGTGCCTTTTAAAAATCACTGTAACCCATGTTTTCTATAATTATGACAAACCCTAGAGTTTTACCCATGTAATAGTAATTTTTAATGTCTTCAACATTATTTTCTTTTTTATTTATTTAACTATGACTAACTTAAGCAGACAATGTTAAGTGGGGAAACAGATGTTGTTAAATACCCTGTAATTATGCCTTTAGTAATCTGTTACCATCACAAGGCTCCTCCTGCTACTATGACCAGAAAAAGTGACCTAACTGATTTCACCAGTAGCCTTCCCAGTGTCTGATGCAGAATAGATGGCCTTATTAAGCAATCAGAAAAAAAATAAATAAAAATCAACCATTACAGTGGAGTAGTAATCATCAGTGTTTATACTAGCCCCACAATGCACAATCAGAACCATGAATTCTGCTAATTGTATACCTTTTGCATCCAGAGGTGCCTGCAATAGGAAACAAAAGGGACTTGAAAATTAGTGTTTGTAGCAATTAGTTTCTGTCTAAAGGCATAGCCCAGTTCATGGAAGCCATGATTCAAACAGTTATTATTATAGTAACTATGGTATTTAAATGTCCTCTGTCATTATTCAGCATCAAATTTAGCATTGTAGGACTAATTTGGATTTACTCTTTAAAATATGTTTGTAGGGAATTTTTAAAGTCGCAAACTGCAGACCATTTATTTTACTTTTTTTATGTTTCCCACATCAGTTGTTTCCTTATGATTATGAGCCTGTATCAGATTCACTGTGGATGTGATTAAGTGTGTTTGCTACTGAATAGATGAGACTTATGAATGACATAATGGAGAGTGTTGGACTATTATTTTTCACAGAGTGATCTGTAATATATGGTATGTTGAGGGATTTCATACTTCATACGAATGTAAGAACTGGAAGTTTATTTTTTATAAACAAAGCTACAAATTCACACCACTGAGCAGTGCTTTAGAAGAGAAATTTAGGTATGTAATTTTCTGAGTAAATTGCTAGTGTATTTTCAGATGGACCTCAGTGAAAGCTCAGTAGATTATATTAAGTTGATTACAAAAAGCCTTTTACCCTTTTCTTTCCTTTGAATCTTTAGCATTTCTGACGTAATAATCTGATAGACAAATCTCTCTTCTTCAATCTTTACCATTATAGACTCCCTGCTGTAGGTGCTTAAAGGGCAAATTAACAGTAGTACAATTCAAGTAACCTCTTCACCTCTTCTTCTTTTGTACCAAAGCATCAGCTGCATGGTCTTGCTTTGCTAAAGCTGTCCATATGGTTACAGCAGACTTGTGACAATAGCATACAAAAAATGCTTAGAATGCAGGAAAAGAAACCACAGGAAAATATAGGAAAAGGGAGGCAAAAAGTCTTTAAGTCAACCCTCAGTCTTAGCTCTGCTCTTTAAAGGTTATACTGAATAACGGAAATGTATCATCTGCAATTTCTTAATAAGTTGCAGCCTCATTAGTTAACTACTGTTTAATCCATATGTGATTAACTGTGTGACCTTCAAAAGATTGTTATTAATACAAAACATTGCATTATGAAACTATTAAGTTATAGGAAAATATTGGTACTTTGAAGACAATCAGAATGATAAGTGTGATAGTTTTTAGAGATACTATACCAACATTTCCTCTGACTGATTGCATTACACATTGATATTAGCAAGTATCAGTACGTAGTGCAATCAGTCAGTGGAAAATGAGTGAAATGTGAACTAATGAGAGCTAATTGTCTCATATAATAGCAAGGACATAGAATTCTATCAATTAAATTAGTGTGAGTTGAAACAACTATCAGTGTAATAATGTTGATAATATCAACCAAATTAGATGTAATGAAATAAATGGTATGTTAAAGATCAAGGATACCCACTGGCTTCAATCCCTGCCTGCTGCTAACTGGTGAGAGATCCTCATGATTTTGGGCTCAGTTTGTTTCAAGTTCTGCCTAATGCACAGCCTGAAACATGCAGTTCTATACTCAGGGCACAGGTACAGCGGGCTTTGTTTTAATTATCCTGTTTTGCGTCTGGCAAATGGGGGAAGCCCTCTGGGAGGTTGAGACTGAACAAATAGCAGAGATATGCCATTAAATACTATTGCTAGCTTCAGCACAGCTGTTGGTGAAAGCAGGAGATGTGAGGGGTGAGAAGTGCTGGCTTGAGCATGCCACATGTTGTGGCTTTTGTTTTTTTCCTTTGGAAACTACTACAACTGAACATCTGTATTGCATGATCGGTAATGATCTCATGATACTCAACACTGTTTTTTCGCTCCTTGTTTAGTCCCATTATTTCCAGATGCTGTTAGGCAAGGCTCCCAAAGCTGTTCTAAAGTTGTTCACAAACAACTAAGTCCACATGGCAACTGACTCGTGAGGACTAGGTTTTCAGAGATGCTGAGAATACAGCAGCTCCCACTGAGGCTGAGGGAAGCACTGGGATCATCAGTCTTTCAGCCCTGGTATTTAGGAATTCAAATGGACCTAGAAGCCTAACATCACCCACTTCTAATGATCCAGCTTCTGAAATTTCTGCTTTATTCTGTATTGCTGTTTCACCTCCTCACAGTCAGTCTTTCTAATTCTGTGATTTAATTCTTGTGACCAACAGATGCCCATTAAAAGGCCAAGTAAATCTATCAGTCACTCCTGTAACAGGATTTGTGTCGTGGGTTACCCAGTCAACTCTTTTTCTTGAACTCCCCCCTTCACACAATTACTATCAGTTGAGAGAGGTTTTATACAGACAAAGCCAAGGCTTGACTTAAGGGGTATAATACTAAGATTTATTACTAGAAAGATAAAAACTAAGAAATCACATATACTACAACACTACTACTTAAACTAGCTTACCTTATGGAAAAAACATATACTACAACAGTACTACTTAACTTAGCTTATCTTATAGAAAAAGAATGTCAGGTTGCTATATAAAAGTTTGGTGGCTCAACTCGGAGTTTCAGTCTTTATTGCCTCGGGAAAGCAAGGTAAGGGGGAGAAAGTCTCTCTCTTCCGTGGAGTTGGACATTTGGCTGGGTGCCAGATCTAACAAAAGCATTTCTCTTACCTTTTTCTTTCAGTCTAAGAGAAAGGTATCTTCTTTTGGTAAAATATTTACAAAAGCATTCCTTCCCCTTTTGTATCAGTCCAAAGGGAAAGAAAAGTTCTTCCTTTAAAACAGTTACTGCAGCACTTGCAAAGTGTCCTTTCTGTTATCTTGAGGACGAGCTCAGTGTGTCGTAGCTGGAAATTCCTTTAGCTCTCTCTCTCTCTCTC
>VYXB01009389.1:419434-581060 GCA_013397135.1 Pachyramphus minor | reverse complement strand
TCAGACCTCTCACAAGGGTCACAGCCTCCGTAGGCATTCGTCTGTTCCGGGACAAATTCTCTCATTAACTGCTGGGGGTCTCTCTGCACCCCAGTTATCTTCTAAAGGTAGCAGGGGTTTGCAACTTTCAGTCTTTTTTCCCTGCTGCAGGGAGAGAGCGGGGGGAAGGGAACTTCCCCCTCGTCTCAACTCTTCTCTTGCTAGAACTGACCTGGGAGACTGCTGGTTATCTCAAGTCGTCCTCTGCTCTCCGCTGGAACTGGAATCCTTGCAGCATGTTTCAGCTGGGCAGTTTCTGTCTGGAGTTTGTTTCTTCACTGTTACACATCCTGGCTGGAGAGGTTTCAATGCCATGCCTACCCCCGACCCAAGGCCGAAGGAGAGAAGGGCCTGGCCCCCACTTCAGGGCCTGCTGCCAACCTCCTCACGTGGCGGCCAAATTTCTTACTGCGACAACACCTTCTCTTCCGTTTTCTTAAATATGTCATTAGCAGAGGCGTTACTAAAACTTTTGATTGGCTTTTTCTCTGGAAACCTACCTGGGCCTGACCATTTCAGCCAGAGGGGGCTGGTAACCCACAACAATTATCAACAATATGAATTCTCAAAATGAATAGAGAACATTGATCTGAGTTTATGCAATGAGGCAGAAAGGCGTTTAATTGATTATGATAGTCCTGATAACCTGATCACTGCAAATCCTTCCTCAGTTAACACCCTAGAAACATAATCTGATAAAAATAATTGAAGAAAACCCAAAGCCAGAAATTGAATGTTCAATGAACAGTAACTTTTTTAAATTTAAAAAGTGAAACAACTTGATATCCAGACCAAGTGTGAACACTGTGAAGGATTCAAAGGTGACAAAAAGAAATTAACTTTGTGATGCAGTGAAATATTATCTGTAAAGACCACTTTCTGCTGCAAGGCCTTTGGAGCATGCTATCAGGCAAGTATTTGAGCTGGTGAGATACAGTAAAAAGAAACTCACACAAACAGAGAAGATATAGGTCAGGGACCATAGAATCAAGTGGGAAAATAAACTCAAAGGCTGGCAAAACAAGAGAGAGCAAATGCATGCAACTAATAAAGCAAAGAGAGGAGAAGTAATGATAAAAGTAATGATAAAAGGTCTGTGGGGCCAGAGAAGTAATGATAAAAGTAATGATAAAAGGTCTGTGGGGCCAGACTTACCACAGCTTTTTTTTTTGGCTGAATATAGTAAAAGGTAATAGTTTGCACTTATGCAGTGTTCACTTTGCCAACATTCATTCCTCCCGTGAAGTCACCACAGACCTCTGTCATCAGAATTAAACCACAGTGTGAAGAACAAGTGATAGGGCTGGTTTCTGTTAGACTGGGCATTAATATTGAATATTGAATTCAATAATAAGAAATATTGAATTTATTTTGAAACTGCTGTGAAAGGATTTTGAAAGACAGAAGGAGCAGAAGTTTCCACTGGTGTGGCTGTCTTAACTGATCTCTGATGATGACCTGTACCGCAGTGATCCCTTCACTTAAGAGTTGAACTTGGTGATCTTTGTGGGTCCCTTCCAACTCAGAATATTCATGACTCTGTGACTGATGTAATACAGTCGGTTCTGGAGGTGAGAATGGAGCATGAACTAACCAGGAACTATCCTAAATGTGTTGAAAAGAACAAGCACATGCACTGACATAAGTCCTAAAGATAAAATGCTATTTAGTAGTAGAAATACAGTAAAAGCAAAAGGAACTCTCAAAAACTTGCTGACCATTTTATTTAAATTTTGTATGGCTGCAAAAATGTTCAGAAAGGAAATTACAGAAACATTGAGGAAATAATAGCATAGGGAAGTCTAGTCAACATGAAGATCAGATAGACGATGGATGGACTTGTGAGGTTACAAAGATATTAGTCAAACCAGAGAAGCATCTGGGAACGCTGCTATGACATCATCAGAGGTCATGCATAAATATGCAGATGTACTTTCTGAAGTTATAATAATGAGTGAATAAATTTGACCACTAATTATCCTAATACATAAGGATAAATAAAATATTTAAACTGTTTAAATAATTAAATTGTAAATTTAAATTGCATAAATAAATATTTAAATTGTAGAGTCTTACATGTTATTACCAATGGCTGTTTTTAGTGGACCTTCCAGTTCCTTTTTTTTCCTTCTATTTTTCATTTAGCAGAACTATTATCTCACCCATTTTTGAGTTACCATTAATTTCATCCCCCTCATCTGCTAATGGACTTTCTTTCTCTTTTGTGTTTTCTTCCCTAGCCATAAAAGCCTTTCTAATCCTCCCAAGCCCCTTTTTATTTATTCTGGACTTGATTGTAATGCTACACTCTGCTCTGGATAAGTAGTTATATTGCCCTAGGAGCAGGCCAGATAATTAAGTAGAACTTGGAGCTCTGGTCTCACCCTGTGCTTTGCTCCTGAAGACAGAGTTGGATTGTGTCTGTGTGCCTGTGCTCTAACCAGTAACTTTTTCTGAAAAACCAGAGGGAAAAGCATTTTGCAGATACAGTGACTGATTTCCCTGATGATCTGCATGCAGGCAATGGGTCCTGCTCTCCGTACCAAACTCTTTGCTACTGAAGAGGGTAACATACAGCAGGTAAAGTAATACTTTGCTGTCTCTGTGAGCCCCAGCTTCAACGCTTGTAATTTTCGTAGCCTTGAGCTAGACAAGAAATTCTCAATGCTGTGGTGGCCAGCGGGCACATAGGTACTGTCAAAATGTCATGCCTAGGCAGGGAAACAGCATCACATCCTGGTGCATCATCAGTGGACTAATGTCTAGGACAGTCCATAGTTTTTAATCTCCCCATGTCAGCTTTCTCTAATTCAGTCTGAATGTTTTAGACTTGTTTGCTAAGGAAATAGCCCTTCTAGGATTTTACTGTATAAGCGTGTATATGTCTCCCTGTTCCATTTTGGTTATTTTCTTTCTCCCTTTCTCTTCTTCCCCCTCCTTTATAATTTTTCAGCCTGTGTTCCAAATCCAATCATGCAGGAATACAGAATTCAAAGATGTTTGGAATGTAGGTGGTCAGATAAGGAAAAGAAAACCTGTGAATGCCACCTTGAGAAAAATGCTGTAGCCTGTGCTCGGCCTCCATCAGGCATGAGAGAATCCACTGCTTGGTGAAGTTTTCCCTCCCATATGAGTTCTCTGATATCTAATGATAGGAAAGGAAAACTTCTGGTTGAAGTATTTGCCATAACTGGGCCATGGGTAAGGGCTTGTTCATGTGCTTTCTCTAATGTCAAGTAAGCTCATGCTGTATGTTAATGTTAACTAAGTCATAAGAACAATTGTCCATGACACAAAAATCTGTCAGCTTCTTTAATGTAGTTTCACTGTATGCTGAACCACTGCTTTCTTCTCCATTTCTTTTACGTATCTTTATCAGCTCAGATATATCAGCAATATTTCACAAAGCCAGTGTTTAGGTCTCTTTTTCACAGGATCTATCTATTTTGAGGGCTCCTTTTTCATCTCTAGGTTGTTTTAATCAGCGACCCTTTCATTTATGTCTTACTGTTCTGTTTTCAGATAGCTTCTGATAGCTATTTCTTTATTTTTCTCTATGAATTAATGGGGTTTCTTGTTCTGTTTAATAAAAGTTTGTGACTTGAGAACCTTCTTATTACATGTGTGATTGTATTTGTTATCCAACAGAGAGATGGAAGGTCAGGTTCTTTCCATAATGGTTTTTACAGGCTGGAGAAATAATTATCCTTCCTTGACTATGTGCTTTTTAGTCAGAGCTGTTCTTCCCTCCAGGTTTGCTCAGTATGTGTCCTTCCCCATGCTCAGTGGGGCAGGAAGGTTGCCACATGTGTCCAGTAGTCTGCCCTTGTATAACATTCAGCCTGTTGCACTGTATTGCCACAAAAACCTAAAGCATTGTCTACTTAACTGGTGCAACTTACAGGTTGAAACAGTGGAACTAGTTGATTTGTAGAAGGAAAGAAGAGAAACTAGTCAGATATTTTCTCCATAGTTAGTACCAATCAAAAATGATGATATGGGAATGTGTCATAATATTTGTCAAAATGTAGGATAAAATGCTAGATAATCTTTATTTAGCTCTTCTTACATTTTTGCCTCTAGCCTTCTGTCCTGAATACTCTTGTGCAAGAAACCCAGCAGTTATGACATCTGACCATGATGAATTTAATGACCTAAAAATATGCTATTGTCTCCAGCTGTAACTGCTTTCAAGTAACCTTCACATTTGGCTGCTGCTATGTTTTATCATGTATGTTGTGGCTCTTTTTTTTTTCCTTCCCTTTGCTTTTGTATTGCTTTAAAAAGACAACAGAACATGCTGTGAGTTAATGTTTCACTTGTAAAAGGTTATGGATTAAGCTCAGCTGGTTTCTCAGGCTAACACAGGGTTCATGATTAGAAGAATGAAAACAAACATGAATTGAAAATGTCACTAACCTTTATTGGGCCCTGAAAATCCCTGAGCCTGCATGACAGGAGGCTTTCCTGTTTTCAACAGGATAAAAAAGATTGAAACAAAACAGCACAGATCTTGGCTATTTACATCTTTTAATGAATGCTCTTCACGTTGGGGTCTCTTTGTCAGTCTCCCCGTTTTCAAGGGTTTAGCTGTGAAAAGTGCGGATGGTATCACATACTCTTATAAATCATGGAGTAGACATCTGTCTAGGATGCTTTTTCCTCCAAATTACGCCTAGTTTAAAGGACCACATTTTAAGCTTCATTTACAGCTATGCATGTATGAGGTAGCCAATTATCCAGTCTGAATGTTCAATTGCAGAAAAGCTGAATAAAAGCATCTCTAAATAATACAACCAATTTTATTTTAATAAATTCAATCAGAGAAAATTTTTGTATAAATTCTAGATGACAGAGAAGTTTAAACTCTTTATTGAAAAAAACCACAAAACCCCAAACCCCAGCCCTTTCACTTAAAAATAATAACCAGTTCTTGCTCTAGTTCTGCGGAAGAACATACCCTGTCTTACCGAGGGCAGGAGGAGCACAAAGCCAACTCAAACTGGCTAGAGTGGAAACCAAAAATGCCACTGATCTGGGATTCTTTGTTCTGTCAAGAGCACAGATCCAGGCTCAATATCTTAGATCTACAAACTGAAAGAGACTATTGAATATGACTGCCCTTCCTCAGCACTAACTGTTCCTGTGCATTACGGAAGAATCAAGCATCAAGTCTGCCCTCACAAACCCGGATATTCCCTGCTTCCTTATTACCTTGCACTGCTCAGCTGACTTTTTTTCCCAGTCAAGCTACCAAAACCACAAAAGAATTACCAAATGTTTTTTCATCTAGGAAGAAACAAGGTATATGTTTCCCTTCATTTCAATTTGTTTAGCTGAATGTTTTTTAGCTGTACCATTACTTCACTGATTTCATAGGTAACCTGAGAAAACACTTTATGGAGGAAGAACACCGGGGGAATCCTGCAACCAAATTGATTTTGTTCACCTGATTTATAAATGTCTGGTGGATATGGAATTTTTGCCTCACAAAATCACATTTACCTCTCTCACAAAGCAAAGTGAGGCAATACAAACCCATGCTTAGTACGTAACTATTTAACATATCCTGCTATTTCATGGTGGAACTCTGACCTGTAACTGAGATTTAATGAAGTGCTTTGGCAGAGAATTAGTACTAGGGGGAACATAAACTTGCAATTTTTTTAGTCTCACTTCATCCAATTATAGTTTGTTCTTATATTACATAATCCATTTTACAGTTCTGGTGTAGAGGCAAGAGTGAGATCTTACAATAATTTAATGAGGACTAGGGTTTTTAATCTCTAACTATTTTAGTCTTTTGCAAATATTGAGGAAAGTCATATTCAATAAAGTTTCCTAAGGTTTCTTAATAATTTAGAACCCTAATCCACAACTTCAAAACCATCTGAGGCCTCCGTTTCTAAAGGTACGTGGACATGTGAGTTCTGTTTATTGAAAGTGATAAAATGGATTGAGTTAACCAAAAATTAAATAAATGGTTCAAAAACTAGAGGGTTAGCTCCTTAAACAGTTGAGCTTAGGTTGAGAAAGGAGGATTTGCAAGGCAGCATCCAACTTCCAGGGGTCTCACCAAGCAATGAATACACATCTGCAATCCCACATTCTTTAAGTGGATGAAAAAGACAGAGAGTATGGTAGAGAGCTACCTAATTACCCATGGGAAGAAATAGCAAGGAGCATTAGGGGCATGAGTACATATCTCATACTGTCAGATGAGTATCATGCCTTGCCAGTTACTAAATTGCCTCTCTGTCACCTCTCCAAAGTCAACTTGGGGAGAAGGAATATGAGTCTCTATACCCCTGTAAATCCGTAATTGTGTGTGAAGGGTGAGGAGTGTCTCTGACGAGCCTCTACAGAACAGGACAGCTTGATGCAGCTTGATGGTTAGGATGCTTACATGGAAAACAGAAGTTTAAAGGGGATTTGATCCTGCATCCCAAGGAAACACTTCTGATACTACTACTACTACTACTACTACTACTACTACTACTATTGTCTAGGATGAGAGGGGTTGGAATCAGAGAATGGCTGGCTTCTCCTCCCGGCTGTGCTTTGTCTGAGGTTAGACATCCTTGGGGTATATCAGCTCTTGAAAATAGGGCAGGTGGTAAAAAACATTGTCTGCGAATGTTGGTGGGTTTAGATGTGAGATAGACATCAAATTGCTGAGTGCTTTCAGGTTTGTGGGACTTCTGCTCACTCTGTGCAAAGACTTTGTCTTCTAGGAGATTTCTCTTGTGGAAACTTGAGGAAGTTTTAAGGATTTGAATTTTTGATTTGGGTGCCTAAAGTGGTATTAAGATGCCTGCATACTCATCTTGAATTCTAATTCATGGAGGCAATTTTTTAAAGATAGTATGTGAAAGCACATGGAAGTGCTTTATTTTGATTTGTCTAGGGTTGCATGGGCAATTCACTTTATTTTGGTACTCTTTGACGCATAGGATTTTCATTATAAATAAGTTATAATTAGATTCTTGGGCTGTTCAGGAATCTTATCTCTCTCTTTCTCTCTCTCTCTCTATCTATCTATCTACCTATTTACTTTAATATATTTTTAGACAATGAATATATGTGAAACTAACTAGCCATAAAAGCTCAATGGACTGAGGTTCCAAAATCACTTATTCATTTTTGTAATTTTTTTTTAATGTCATTTTACTGCTGCATTACCTGTTGTGTGGTAATAGAAATGCAGAAAACAAAAAAGTGCTGGCTTTTTCATTCTGTCTTTGGCTATAATAGTTAAAATCCCATGTTAGTTCTTTGGGAAAAAAGAAAAAGAAAACCATGTTGAGAGCATTTGGAGCAATATAAAATTGTTTAGTTTAATTTGATAAGCTCTTGAGAGCAGTTTCACTTATTACATGGTGCTATATTATGTCTTGGCTTAGTTTGGACCGTGTGAGAGTGAAGCATGAATTCAGGCATAACTCAGTGACCATTGTTTTCAGTCTTAAAAATACGTGAGCACACCTGATTTATAATCAAAGCAAGGAGCTATGACACTTGGCATGCGGAAATTACTGTTTAACTTGGTGCCAGTTTCTGCTGAGCTTTCCCAATGTACTTTTGTCTCAGCCTGACCACTTCTGACTGTTCAGGGAGAAAGGTTCCCTTCAGCAGAGAACTGAGCCAACTGTTTAAAGGGTGTTTTTCCCCTAATAAAATTGTACAGAACTTTTATGTGAATTTAGTGTTCATGAAAGGCCCTGCACTGACAGCCCAGGGAACAGAGGCCCTAAGTTCATTGACAGACCATGTGCAGTGCAGACAGGGGTGGCAGCAATGTTCTGGCCCTTCCATACTCACACGTGTTCTTCACAGCCCAAACATGATTACCTGTGGTGAATAAAAGATTGATGAGGTTTCTGATCCTCTCCTGTCATTTAAATTTCATCTGAGACTGCCACAGGATTGCAGCCAGATTCCAGATGTGGAGCAGTTTTGTGGATGCCTGAACATAACCTTCTTCTTCACAAAGTACACAATAACTCTTACCAAGTAGTCTTCTTTTATTGTAGTACTGAAACCAGCTGGATTTGTACCAATAATTTCCAGTGAGTGAAACATCTTTCATTTAATCCAGCTCTTTAGCTCAGTTGAAATGTGACAATTAAAACAATGGAGGAAATTTCCTTTCGTCGTAGAAATAGAATAGAAATGCTTATGTAGGCATCAACAACACTAGTTGTAACACAGTGTTTGGTTAAATTTGTATTAAAATCAGTGTGCACCTCAGAATACAGTGTATTCAAATACTATAATTCAAGACAGCAAAGATGCTAGAGACTAAGAGCCCTGTCAGGATTAGCTTGATTGCACATACACTGAGGCTTTGTGTTTGACATACATACCCTCTTGCATTAGCTGGACAGGCTGTCCCACTGAAGCCCCATCTTGATCTGAGGAGGTCACATCACTCTTTTCCTCTAAAATGAAATGAGAATTGCTGCTGTTCATTGAGCAGCCCAATGCTGGGAGTGATGCCCAGGAATGGGAGAAAAGGCCACCATCAGATGAGGAAGGCAGTGTCTCTCTGAGCAGACCCACCACCACCCACCACCCTGGGCTCAGGAAAAGAGGATCAAGCACTTTGGGCAGCCTTAGGCAGAAAAACCAGTACGCAGGTGGTTCAGCAAAGACATCCTACCTTTAGGTATAAAAACTAGCACAGCTCTGAGTATCCAGAACATTTTTTTACAGATATCTTGAAGGTTTAAGCATTGAAAACTCTTTCAAATTATGGCTGAGTTTTGTGGGCTACTTTTAGGAAGTTAAGAGGAGAAATACTGCAATTTTTGACTTTATTTTGTCTTCTTGTTGAGTATTTTTTAAATTACATGAATTATGATCTGTGAAACAGTTGTGGTGAGGTAATTAACATTTTCACTGGGGCTTTAAAACACAGGAGGAATGAAACACTTAGGAATGAAAAATGCTCTTCTCCCGGTCTAGCATGGACATTTACTGGAGCTCCAAGGAATACTTTCTAAGGAAAAGAAACAACTAAAACACTTGTTATTTGTAAGAGTAATATGAAGATTACTGGTTCTCTTGAGGAACTGTCCCATTGTGATCTGAGATTAAGTGCTTTCATATTTTCCTGGTGATTCAACTCTGAGGGACTTGAGTCTTCATTAGTAGTTTCCCCTAAATAATCATTTAAAACTATTAAACCTCAAATAACTTGAGTTTGAATTCAGTACAACTGACTATGTTTAGAATTAAATGCAACAATTCAATGATAAAAAACTTATTCTACAACAGTGTTGTATTTTGTGATAATGCTATTTCAATGTTTACACAAAAATATGGCTGAATATTTCCTTATATTTATATGCTCTGTTTGTACTTCTGAAAGACCTATTGTAATCTTATATTACTTTATTAAGCTTAATTTTGCCTATATTGAGAATTGGGAGAAGAAAAGTTTGTGAAAATTAATGTTATGTGCCTCATTCACCTGTCCACCAAAATCCCACCTATAAAGCATTCTTCCTATATGGCACTGAAATGTGTTTCCAAGCTGCAGCTTATCTTAAACAAGTTGTATTTCATGCCACGGTTCCCTCCAAATGCTTTGACAGTACTTGTATATATTTTCTTGTTTAGAAAGTCCTCCTAGGAAGTTAAGGTATTTCAAATAATTCTGTACATGATCCACAGCAGGATTATTATTGATTGATGCATGACAGTATCTTGTATTCCTGATGGAACAACATTGTTAGGATATGAACCTGCATACACATGCAGTAATGGGAGGTTAATTGTATTTGGTTAAACAAACTAGTTTATTGAAACAGGCTTATTATCTGGCCCATAATTTCCCACCTGAGTTTAATGAGTTCCTTTCTCTTTATTTTTCTTTTCTCTCTCTTCTTTCTTCCTCTCTACCTTGCACTGTCCTTTTTCTTTCTTACTCTTGCTCACTCATCCTCTCACTCACCTCTGCCCTCTTTCTGTCCCTCTGTCTCCCCCTGAAATCATGGACAAGTAGCAGGAGCTTGGGCTGCCATCTCTGCTACAGTTTGAAAGATGAGAATGTGCAGATAACACTCCCATGGATTTGTGTAGCATGATCAGTGACTTTGAGGCCTCTGTGGCGTGCATTGTCCTTGGAACAGTGTCACTGAGATGAGGGAGAACTCTCGTAAATCTGGGCCATCTAAAAATAGGGCAGCTGCTCAGTGACTAAGCTCTCACTGTGCTTTGCTCCCCGTAAAGAATGCTTACGTGTATTAGGGCCGGCAAAAAGTCCCAGTGCACTACTTAGGGCCTCAAAATAGAGCTTACCCTGCAAATAAGTGGCTCCAAAGACTTATTCTAGCCCTCTGTGCTGGAATGACTGTCTTGCAGCACAAGTGCAATGACTGCATCCTGATGAGGAGTGGTGTCATCTGATGCTAAATGACAAGGGAGCAAACTAAACACAGGAAGGTCTTTGCTTGCTGCAACAGCTGCTCCCGCTGCTAATTGAGGCTATATATCTATGGCATCATCCCAGTGCCTATTTTAGGCTGTTTCCAGCTGTGAAGGTTTTTGTCTCGCAGCTAGTGGTATCTGTGCAGCTGGCAGAGTGAGGTAAAAATAAACACAACAAATTCAGCAAAGCAATGAGAAAAACATACAAAGAACTTAAAAATAATATAAGCCAAGGTTATTTGGGAGAGACATCTGAATTTGAGTGGAGAATGACTGATATGGCATGGAAAAGGGCTGATCACCTTTCTGTGACTGTCAAGAAAAGCAGAAGATTTTACTGTCAATTTTGGATTTATTAAATGTGTTGAGTGCTGAAATTGTCCAAACACTGAGCTCTGATGGCCCTTTTGACAATTCCTCTACAATGTTCTACACATATTAGCTGTGAGGGAAACATTTGGAAGTGTGAGAACATATTTATGAATTTATTATTTTCTATAAATGCCTTGCCTCTTTCCTGAATAATAGTTAAGCAACTACTTCTAGTTAGAGGGCTTTTTGTTCCTCTTTTAGTTTGGATAGTTCTCCTCAAAACCCAAAATTCGTGCCATCAAACTTACCTCTCCCATTTTCCCAGCTCTTTTCCAGTAATACCCACGTCAGCCCTGTTAAACCCTGCATTAGGGTTGGCTGCACAAGTACTGGGCAGATATGTGAGACTCTAACTATGCACTTCCCTTATTTGCAAGGGATGACAAAACTGACTGATTTTCTCCTGCAGTTTAATATATAATCTGTTTGAATCCAGCCCGTATGCAGGCAATTTTAGGGGAAGAATATCAAAGTGGATTTCCTGCTAATCTTTTACAATATTTAGACTTTCTGATTATTGTAAGGACCTTGACTTTGGAAAACTGTCATGAAAAGAGAAAATCTGAGACACAAAAGACCTATTCAGTGGGTACTGTGTTTATGTACTTTTGGGTATCTTACTTACTGGTCAAAACAGCTATAAATATGTATAACCAGAATTATTTTAGAGTTCATTAAGCTTTTTAATGTATGTAATTCTGGAATTTGTTTTGAATTTTAGTGACAAAAAATGTAGATACTTATACAGTTATTCTAACAAATCTGTCCTGTTTTAAGTCTCAACTAAATCTAGGGAATTTTGCTCCTTGAAGTTGAATTTGATCTATTTTATTTCAGTAAGTTTTTCCAGAGGTATTTGTATTTATTTTAAATGCTTTTAGTTGGCCGCTGTTTTGTGAAAAATGTAGGTCCTGTGTTAATGCCAAAACCATCATGTAGTTTCACTAACTTAGAAAATTAATTTTAGTTTTCTAGAGGGGAAATTCCAACTAAAACACAGATAAAATACCCTAATGAATTCCCCACTTTTTTTTTCCTCCTTCAAATCCATGTTTCTAAGTGTTTATTTTTACTGATTTGCCACAGAGTTTTGGATATACCACCACTACTGTGCATCATTTCTATGGGTGTGGAGCCTGCTCTGGCAGTGCCACATTCTAACCTGGAAATAGTGACTTCTGCTCACTTCAAATATGCAATAAATTTATTCCTGACTGAACTTGGGGAACTGGCATTCCCAAGTCAGTCACATTACCTAGAATGCAAATACGTGCTACTTACAGTAGATAGACATGAACTAACAGAAAGTTAAAAATAAATGAACCTTACTTGCTTTTATCAAGTTGCTTAACTTGATAGCCTTGCTCAACCATTCTATTTACAATGTTATTAAGTGTTTTCTTAGTGCATACTGATCTATTCTGTTTCGCAAGGAGAGACGGTACTTAGAAACATAGAAACAAACATTGCAACAGATTTAAAGCAAGTTCATAAAATAATATTTAGTTAATCTGAAAGTACAGAGAAGTCCTTATTTTGTCTCTTTGTTTCAGGACATCAATTTCTCACAGTTTCCTGTAAAACTGGTGTAGACATACATTAATATTTTTATATGGCAGTAGAATACATGAAATCGTATCTCCTATATACGCTTTAAATTGAGGTAGTTTGTCCAGTATCATCAAATTAGATGAATTTTATTATAAAGTAAAAACTTTAAAAATTGCTAAAATTCAGTCGAGTTTAATGTTCTACCACAGCGTCCCCCCTGAAACAGTATTGAGCAAGGAAAGACATTTGTCACACTTCACTTGAAAAAATATTTTAGTGTTCTCATTTAGGAACAGCTCAATTATAGACATATGTGTAAATAAGTAGAAGCTTTATATCCACTCTCATCTCACATTCAAACATCTTCAGCTTTAAAAAAAAATCCTTTTCCAATTTTACAGAAACATATATGAGTGAAGCTCATTATACATGGATTTACACTCAGTAAACCCTGAACTAGTAAGGAGACTTTGTCTCTTGAGGAAAGATTATGCAGTGGTTAAGCTCACAAAGACATCTGTTAAAAATATTTGCCTTGCTCTGTATTCTTGATTTTTTACCAGTGCATTTTTTGAAATGTGTGCATTGTTTTGAAAATGTGCATTTTTAAAAAACCTAGACAACAAATGTTATACCTGTGAATGAAGCTTTCCAGAACACTTGTTTGCACAGCTAGGATAGATGACATTTATCTAGTGCTAGAGGAGGTTTTGTCATTAACTCTGCTGAGACCAGGGTTTTATGCAGTTAGTTTGCATTTAGTTTTAGAACAGGGCAGTAGAGTTGAGACCTCACATAAGGATGCAGGTCCTGTCAAAGTCCCTCACTGCCTGCCAGGCTGTTGCTTTGCAGCCTGCAAGAAACACCACTGCCAATATGAACAGAAAAGTATCAAAGTGTAATCTACACAACTCCCCAATTTCTGACTTCTGTTCACAGTGCTTTTCCAAATCCTGTATCTGATGAGGCTGCATCTCACCAGCTTATGCCAGATGGCCAAAATCCAACTGGGAGATATCCACCATCTTTGCCCACTAGCCTGAAATTGCTGCAGTGGAATGAGTGCTGCTGAACAAGAGGTCTCCCCATTACTAAAACACTATCCTCAATGCATGCCCTCTCAAATAACTTACTCAAATGATTTCCATGGATGTCCTACATAAAGGGGCAGTGACCAAAGAAGAAAAAAGCCTGAGAGCTGAGGAGAAGAAAAACTTTCTATAATAAATAAGAATCAACGATTTTATTTTCTTTTTTCCTCAGAGCATCCCATTTCTTTTATCAAGCCACCTAGGTAGATTCTTGAATCCACCTCCTGTAAAGGAGGCATAAACCTGCTGCCTGAGCTGTCTTAAGAGCTTGATCAAGCAGTGAGGTAAGTGCCTTTTACTACATGGGAACTACAAGGTCAGAAGGGGAAAAAGTACTGACAAGATGATTATGAGCATTAATCATAATAATATCGAGGTCTTATATAGCACTTTTCATCAGGAGATTTTAAAGCACTGTGCAAAAAGACGAGTCTCATTATCTGTATGTTTTAGATCTGAAATGTGACCTCCAATGCCTTAAGGCTTGTTCTCTGAAAGGAAAAAAAAAGACTTCTAGAATCAACAATAGTTATTCTCTGTTAAATTTCTAATAATAATAAAAATATTTTTAAATTTACGTGTTCTGTGGACTCTGGAATGGAATTTTAATTGCTTTACTATCAACTTGAGATAAAAATTATGTTTATTCATTCGTTCTATCGGGATGTTGCCATCAGCGGATTGAACCAGTACACTGGCATTTGCAGGATATATTCAGAAAATCATGTTAGCACACTCAATTATGTTGCTGGTTACTGCTTCATTTGTTTGGGTTTGGCAATCGTGTGTTGTGATGCACAGTAAAATGGATCAGTGTAAACCACCTTCAAAAAGGTTTCCGCCAATCCTTCTCCTTTGCCTTTGCATAAACCTTTCAGAGTACCCTAGCTCAGATCTTGTAAAAAAACTAGGAACTGAGAGGTGTTTTTCTCTATTAAAAGAGCTTAATGCTACCAGAAACAACTAACTATGCCCTGAATGCCCCTCAGTGGAGTTATGCTGTGCAAAACAGGAATATTACTCTAAGCTGTTACCAAAGGGCAAATTTTTACCTTCTGCTGTCAGGAAAATATTTATGTTTTATTGTGTTAGAAGATAGACCTTGACACCTATCAGCAGAATTTTATCCTAGGAGAAAAGGTTTATGGCTGCAGAACCTCAGAGAACAAAACTTGGTGCTCATCTCTCTGCAATGGCTCTGGTGCAGGGAAGCTCAAGCATTTGCTTGGGATTTCATTTCTCTCTGGGGCCAAGGTTGATCTTTACAAGTGACCCTTAACGAGAAGAAAGATTTTCCAGAGTTGTAAGGAGTTTTAAATATTCAGGAGAAAAGTCAGAAATATAAATAAAAATATATAGTTATCTATGTTAAGACAAATGGAATTACTGAGGCAGCATTCGAGAAGGTTTAAGGTCACCCTATAGAAAATGCAGGTTTGAGACCTGACTCCTTGGAACTTTTTGTGAAATGATGTTGCTATTTAGAAGGAGATCAGTTTTGAACTGTATTATAGACATTGATTGTCAAAGCTTCTGCTTCTAGTGTAGGGCTTGGCCTGTTTTTATTTATGTAAATAAGATTGAGATGTGAAACACATACAGAAAAAAAAAAAGCAAACCTACTGAAATATGCTGCATTTCAGGGGATTACCTGTCATTCTACAAGGGGTGAGACCTTTTCATATAGTAACTGAAAAGATTTTTATCTGATAGCAACTACTATATATTCTCCTTTTGTCTAAAAATAGCTCTAATGCCAGACACAATGGCTGAAGTACCATATGCTCAGTTTTATTTCTCTTTCATTTGGTTTTTCTTTGTTTGCAGTCATGATAAGGAATAAATAAGATTGATCACTTCAAGTTCACTTAAAGCATCAGACTTGTCAACTCTATTGGTTGTAGATCTAACGGATCCTGCACCAGCTGAACTTAATGCTGTGCATGAACTTCATGTGTCCTGATTGTTTTTCTTAGAACTTCAGCTCAAAAAGGTCTTACCTCTGTGAAAGATTAAAGATACTCAAAACTGCATACCAAATTGCCCCCAAACACTGGATCAATATTGGTTCTAGTTGCATAAAGCTTAATAATTTTAAGAAGAAAATTCAAGCTAGCACTTCAAACATATATCATGGCAAACCTAATCTGAATTTGCTAGAGAATTCAAGTTTTTTAATATATTTGGTTTTGTTCTATTTTTGATCATATACTGTTTGCCAGCAATCTTTCAAATATATTGGTTCTTCCAAAGCATTTGCAGAACAGCTAATACTTTTTAATTTTAAATTCCTTCAGGTGAGATTTTTGGTATTACAGGTCTGTACTATTTTGACAAAATTTACTAATTACTTATTTGGGTTCCCAGATGGATAATTGCAAATCAAAAGAACCAAGTTTCTCATTAAAATTTACATTATTTTGAACATCATACTGTGGTTATACATTGTAAGGAAATAATTAGCAAAGTTCTTTGCAAGAAGAGTAATACTGGATATGCAACAACAAAGTGAATGTCTTTTAAAGTTTTTAGAAAGTCCTGCAGGGATTTTTTTACATATTCTGTCACTATGATAATATCTATATATAAGATAGGTTTTGCTTAACATGTGTGATTTAATTTCCAAGTAGAAAGAGTGTAGGAACTGAAGCACTCACTGAAGCAGCTTTACATTGCTGGAGTAAGTAGGTACTAAATTTATATCAAAAGACTTGGAGGAATAGGACAGTTTGTGGCTTACTCATATGAAGTGCTGACTTCTGTCAGCTTTCAGGAGTCACTGAACTAAGAAAGTCTGCATTTCATACAACTCAGCCTCAGATGAATGCCACTAATCCGATTACTTCCTTCCAGCCTCTCCCAAATGTTTGTGAACTTGCCGTCTATCAAAATAAAGAAGAAAAGAAAAAGTAGCATCTGTATAGCAACAAGGTGAACAGAAGCCAATGGGCATAGGAAAGACACACTGCTTGTGCCATATAAAAAAATCCATCACCATCCAGCAGCCTTTGACAGTCCCTTCAAGACTCTGGAAGTTTTTTAGCTGTGAAGTCATGAGGCCCATTGGGGTTTCTCCAGGTTTTTATACAGCCCCTGTTTCTTTGAACAGACAGGCTTCTTTAAGTGAGGGGATTAGACTGATTGCATGTAAGGCAAAAGGAAAACTGCAGAAGATGTAGTGAGGATGGAAGGACTGAATGCAAGAAACAAGAGTTAAAAAGAGTGAGGCAAACAGGGTGCTAGATTTTTTGTTAGCAAGTGTCATGATTTAACCCAGCAAGCAGCTGACCACCACACATTTGTTCACTCACTCCTGCTACCCTCAGTGGGATGAGGGAGAGAACTGGGGAAAAAACCAGTAAAATTCATGGTTTGAGATAAAGACAGTTTAATATGACAGAAATGGAAGATAGAATAATTAATAATAATAACAATAACAATAATAATGGTAGAAGGAACAGGAGCACAGGTAGTGATTTCCTCAATCCTTCCGGTACCAAGAAATAATACTGACAGGAATAGGCAGATCCATCAGGCCAATGAGTGGTTCTGAGTTGGTGTAATCAGAAAAATTTTTTGGTTTTTTGACCATGGGATAATCTACTCAACACCGGGTCTACGGACACCTGATGCGATGCGCCTTTATTAAAGGGAGAAAACACTTCTTGTGCAGGAGCTGGTGGGACTGGTTGGCAGGGATTTAAACTAGCTTGGAAAGGGGTCAAAACCAGGCTTGCCAGTGACGAGCGATTGGATGGTGTGCCAAAACTTCAGAAAATCAGCCCTGCTGAGATCCATCGATCTACTTCATGAGGTGTTGGCTACAATGTACCACACCTGAAATGTTTCTACAGCACTGCACACAGCATAGGAACAATAAGAGGTCAAAGCTTTGGCCCGATCCCTGAGATTTGACATCATTGGCATAAGTGAAACCTGGTGGGATGAGAACTGTTACTGGAGTGTCCTGTTGGACAGTTACAGGATCTTCAGGAGAGATAGACAGGGCAGAAGAAGCAGAAGGGTAGCACTGTGTGTAGTGGAAGGGTTAGAATGTATGGACCTCACAGTTGGCAATGACACAGTTGAGAGACGCTGGGTAAGAACCAAAGAGCAAACAAATAATGTGGATGTCATTGTGGGAGTCTGCTATAGACCTCACAGACAGGATGATGATGCCAACAACTTATTCTTTGAGGAACCAAGGAACACTTCCAAGTCAACTGCCCTTGTCTTTATGAGGGACTTCAACTTGCCAGAATCAAGAGGGAGCATCACACAGCTGGTACAACCTGGACCAGAAAATTCCTGAAAAACCTGGATGACAACTTTATGGAACAGGTCCAAAGGGAGTCAACTTAGAAAGATGCTCCACTTGATCTGCTGCTTGTCAACAGAGTGGATTGTGAGTGAAGTGGAGATTGGTGGCTGTATTGGCCAGAGTGACCATGAAGTGATTGAATTTAAAATCTCTGTTGAGAGGAGGAAAAATGTCCACAAAACCTCAGCTCAGGACACGAGGAGAGCAGACTGCAGGCTGCTCAGGGAAATAGCAAGTAAGATCCCTGAGGAAAATGTTTTTGCAGGTGCTGGGGTCCATCAGTGCTGGTGACTTTTCAAATGTCACCTCCTAAGGGCACAGTAGCAGGCAATTCCCAAATGTCAGAAGTCAAGCAGGCAAGGCGGAAGGCGAGCTTGGCTGAGCAGGGATCTTCTCTTGGAAACAAGGCAAAAAAAGGAAGTTGTATGCCCAGTGGAAGCAAGGTCAAGTGACATGGGAACAGTATAGATATGCTGCTTCCTGCTGCCAAAGCTCAACTGGGTTTGAAGTTGGTCAGAAATGTCAGAGACAATAGAAGGAGTTTTTTCAAATACATTAATGGCAACAGGCAGTACAAAACCATCATCAGCCTGTTACAGGATGAGGATGGTCACCTCACAAACAGCGACAGAGACAAGGCAGAGATGTTTAATGCGTTCTCTGCTCCATCTAGATACTTATAAATCTCTGGGGCCTGATTGGATTAATCCAGGAATCCTCAAAGAGCTGGCTGAACTCTCTTGATGATTTTTGAGCAGTCTTGGGAATCCAGAGATGTCCCAGCTGACTGGAAGCGGGAAAATGTTGTCCTGATTTTCAAGAAGTGCAAGAAAGAAGATCCTGGAAACTAGGGGCCTGTCAGTCTCATGCCTGGTAATACTCATATTCTGTTTGCTCAATCCATTTAATTACAGATTGAAAATATCAAAGAAATGCACAGTGCGCATGCACCTCAGGTAACTCTGGGGGAAAAAAATAATGTCTTCAAATCTGAAGTTCTTTCAGATCAGTAGGTTTGGAAATCTTGCACAGATTCCCACAGAAATCCTTCCACAGTTTCCCACAGAAATCCTTCCACAGTTTTTTGTGCAGCCAAAGACCTCAGGACCTGGTAAAGGCGAGATATACTGAAGTTGGTGATGTAACGGATGAAGATGTTACAAGAAGTAATTGAAGCAACTATAAAGAATGCTGCAACAGGTTGTGAGCAAAAGAAAAAAAATTGAAATTATTTGTACACATGTTGGAATTTCTGTTTAAAAATGGATTTAAAATGATTGAAATAGCTAGATAAAATTTAGGGGAAAAAAATCTCTAAGAGAAACTCACTCTGAGTCCTGTGCAGCATGCAAAATAGCTTTTCTACTACTTTTTCCTTTCTTTGACAAGTAAGCAAATTAACAATGAGGGTTATATTTTCTTCCAAAAGGGTTTTGGAAAATTCATTTTTAGGGCAAAATTTATGAGAAATAAACATAACATACTTTTGTACAAGATTTTCTGGGTTTGTTTTTCCCTCCTGTTCCTGTGCTTTCCAAGGTTCCCCATCCTTCTTAACAGACAACTGATTGCTAAAATACCTGATTGCTTTTCTAATTTGGGGAAAATCAGGTAGATTGACTTTCTGTGTGCTGAAGAAATGCAATGCAAGTTTTCACACCACTAAGACTTCTTCTGAGAGTCAATCCATTTCTTAAGACTGTGCCTGAACACCCCAGTTAATTCACTACAATTGATACTACCAGCATTTTGCCTTTCTACATCTTTTCTTGAATTGTAATTAGCTGCTTTGTAATAATTTGTTTCAAAGTGAAATGGATGTAACTTTTTTCTTTATTACTATTTATTTATTTGTTTGTCACTGTGGGCTACCATTCCAAATACTAGCAAAATGCTTGTCAGTGCCACAGAGATATTTTGGTGGTTGTTCAAAGGAGGAAAGATGATGTTATTATAAGCCTCACTAAAGGAAAAAACCCCACAACTTTCTTCTTTTGATGTTTTTCATTAATACGTTTGCAGCTTAAACCAATAAGCCTACTTTGTTGCACAACTGACCATATGAAAATAAAATACAAATAAAGTTGTTTTAAAAACTTCAGCCTACAGAAGAAAGTGTACTGCAGTATGGAAATTGTCATAAAAAAACTGTACAGGGTCTCTCCATACTCTAACTTGATGTGCACCAGGAAGCATTGTCTGTTGAAGGCAGACAATGAAACCAGACAGAGATATTTTATCCTATAATACCAAAAGCATTACACTGCTATATTTAAAGGGATCAAGACATCCTGTCATCTTTGGTTTAACAGTAAAATGGAATAGAAAGTGAAATAAAAAACAATCTTATATGTGGGGGACTTGTCAAGTTTGTGTTATTCAGTCAATTTTTTCTGTTACTCTCCAGCATAGCTCTTGAATACATTCAACCTCTAATAGCATGAGAGACTCTTTATTCACTGAGGAGGTGTTGATTAATCAAATTATGCTTGGAGTTGTCTGAATTTTCTTCTTAGAATTCAAATACTCCAATGCAATTATTCTGTGAAAAATGTACACATTTTCACTGGCACTGATCACTGCTGTGGCTGATATGCTCTGATAAAGTCCAGTGTTTCTAGGAACATACTTAGGTCTACATTTTTCTAATGATCAATAAAGATTTGGAAGCTCATAGTCCTAATACTAAGATTTTTTTTAAGTTTAACCTGAAATAAGTTATAATCATGGTAAGTTATGTAATATTTTTTATGTCTTACATTGTGTTGGAGTTTGCATTCCAAAGTGCTAAGCCAGCCAGGAACATGTAGTTAAGCTAATCAAAGTAGTGATACCTTTCACTAGAGCTTGGGAGACCTGGAAAGGCACGGTGAGGATCAGTTGATTGAAGTAGTCATGTAGTCCTGGAGGAGGTTCTGACGGCGAGGCCCTCCCAAAAAGTGCAAGCAAGCACTGCACTGCCTGTGCTGGGTTATCTGGGCTATCTGAAGGTCTCTCAATTAGCACTGTCTCCTACATTTAGGGAACAGGCTTGTACTCTTGGTATTCAGCATTATTCATGGTCAGAACTTTTAATGTGTGTATCTGCTTAAAAGAGCGATGAAACAGCCAAAATCTTAATTTGATGACAGTTTTGTTTTGGTTGATTTTAGAAAATGAGTGGAAAGTAAAAATATAGAAAGTGGTGTACACGTAGTACTTACTCTCTACACACTACTTTGTTTTTAAAAGAGAGAAACCGAGTTCTCACAGGATTTAATTTTCTCTTCTTACGAATGTTGAGGCCCTTTTGAAGTTTTTCAATATCAGACAGAGGAACACATCTGAAGTATTTTCGCTGGGGTCTGGTCTCAGTAGAAATAAAATATAATATAAAGGTTTTGAATAATATTTGAATGCTGTATATTTTATGGAGAATTTTGTTTTTCTTTTGTTGGTGAAGTTTCTTACATACACCTGTTTAATGCAATGTCAACAACTGAACCTCTTTTTAATCTCCACAGTGTGACTTCCTGGAAGTATTCCATTGAATTTATGATATTATAAACCAAATATAAAACCTTATCAGAGCAGAAATAGAAGACTAGGAAAAGAGTTGGCCAAAAATGGGGAATTTCCACTCCATAAGAAATTCAGATACTTTCAGATTTGTGTTTGTATCTAACACTCTAATACTAAAAAAAATTATGTTTGTTTCTTTTGGATTAAATATTACTCTATATATATACAAAGTTTTCAAACTCTCCTGCCCTGTTCACTTCTATTGATCATGCTACTTACAGACCTAGGCTTCTCTGGACATCTTGTGAAATGCAACCCAACAGCTGGAAGGCCCTTACGTGAAGGGATGTAGGGGTTACAAACCTACATCCTCTAGGAAGGCTGCAAGACTTCCTGTGAAGCACAGTGTTAACCTGAACCAATGCATAGATGCATATTTGATATGAAACACAATGTTTGTTTGCAAAAAAACCCAAACCAAACAAAGAATCTGTATATTTTGACTGGAACCAGCTTGAGCCTCAGAGAAGTCCCTTTCAGTGGAAAATTGAGAATGACAACAGGATTGAAGCAATTAAGCTAATTCCAGTTCTGTGAAACAGATGTTTTCAAAAAGAGTAGTATGTATAGGGAAATGTCTTAGAAGATCTTTGTTGTCTTCATGGCATGACATATCTAAACTTTATAAATTAATGGAATGTTTTCCTCCAAAACTGTGGGGTTTTACATTTTATAAACAGTCCCATTGTCCTGAGAGGTGAAAAGCTACAGTAAAATACAAACCAAGAGCTGGAGACATAAATCTTATCCTAAGTTTATACAAAATGCAGGGATATGCAGAAAACACACAAATACAGTAGGAACCATATGAATCTCTTCTTTTAAAGTTTAAATCAAAGTTTATGAGAATCTCTTGGATTTTGTCTCAGGCAAAGCTGACATTATAACTTTAAATATCATTTGGGTGTATATATATACACGTTATCTATCTATCTATCTATCTATCTATCTATCTATCTATCTATCTATCTATCTATCTATCTATCTATCTCTCCAAATACACTAAGTAAAATTTAGGAGATTGAAAGAGAGAGAGACTGCAGGCATGCGTATGAAGAGTTTGCCTATGATCAGAGGGAATTCAAAGTTCTATTTGTTTGACTTGGGAAATGTGATCTTTCTCTTTAAGTTCATCCTTAAATTTTAAAGCATAATTTGTTTTGATTGAATTTCTAATGTTAATTAGTGAGGCTTGCACCATTAAAGACATCAAGAACATATAATTATGTTCCTTATAATTATACCATAATTGTTTTAGTATGTTAAATGATCTAATAGATTTTTTCCTGTTTCAACAGCAGCACTACTACCATCTCTGTTTTATGAAATAACTGGCAAGCATTCAGTAGGTGCTTTCAAGCGTTTCAAGTAAAGTTTTGATGGGTATTCATCTACTAATGAAATATTCATGCATTATATTTTCCTCTATGACAAGTGACTTTCGCTGAAGCGCCTAATGCTTGGTTTGCTTAGACAGATATAGCATTCAATCAAACTAATGGAAACTGTGGAGTACTGTTATACTGGTTATTATTAAATCAAATTCTCTTGATAAATATTGAGTCTCTGATGTTAAAAAGCCTTTCAAGCATGATGCATGGATAGTAAGGCAATAATCTGGCCCCTTGTTAAAAATGTTAATGTTACAGCTGTCATCATTTAACAATTAACATGATTTCTGAAGTGCAGAAATGCCTTAGAGTATTAAAAAATACAATCTGAATGCTGTTTGAGATTTTTCCGTATTGTGTAAGCATTCACTTCCAATGTAGAAGAACAATTGGACAAGTTTATATCACCAGCAAAGTATAAATACTTTGTCTGCTTAAAATTGAATATTTCCTTCAAGAATCATTACTTGCACCCACGTCAATATGAAGAGATCAGTTTTGGTAATTTCCCAGTAACTATCCCAGAAAGCTGGAGAGAGACTTTTTACAAGGGCATGTAGTGATTGGACTAGGGGTTAATGGCTTTAAACCAAAAGAGGGTAGGTTTAGATTAGAGGTTAGGAAAAGTTCTTTACTGTGAGGGTGGTGAGACACTAGAATGGATTGCGCAGAGAAGGTGGAGTTGCCTCATCTGTGGAAGCGTTTAAGGCCATGTTGGATTGGACCCTGGGCAACCTGCATTAGTGGAAGGTGCCCCTGCTCATGGCAAGGGTATCGGTTAAGAGTCCTTCCAACTCAAATCCTATGATTCTATGAACTTTAAGTTCATTACTTTTTGGATGACACTGTATTGGCTTCTTCTGGGGATCAGAAGGGACTTGGCAAAAGAGTCAGCTCAACAGGGAAAGTGTCAAAGGAATGTTGGCAGAGAAGATGCAGAGATGGTCAGTAATGAAATTGCACAATTAAAGGAGTGACCAAACATGTAAAAATGTTTCATCCTTTATTTGATCTGTTCTAAGGCACCCAGAAAATAGACACTGTAAGTCACACTCTCTATAAATAGGTAGAATTCACGGGCCCTGGTTAAAAAAATGGTCCTCTGTCATCACATGTCATGAAGGCATATGATTCTCTGCCTTCACAGAAGAGTTTACAGAGTGGATTTAGAGTGGATGCTGTGTGGATGCAATGCATGATATTTTGGGATCCGATAACCTTTGCTTAAAGTTAAAAATAAGATCCAGATGCATTCTGAGGTCTGTATGAATGACTTTGAAAAACTGCCTAAAATCTAAACTAAACTATTGAGTCACCAGTGTGTAGTGGCCTCCTTTGTCACCTTCCAGGATGCAGAAAATGTAAAAAGATGTCAATGCCAGGAGGACTGAAGCTTATTCCTTCTTGTGGGGCCAATTCTGCCAGCTTTACACTGAGTTATTTGATTTAAAATACTACTATACACTATTCGGGATCAGCTAAATTATTCTTTTGAAGTTGCTGTTTTCTTTTCTTTTTTTTTTTTTTACATTTAAATTTTGAAGGGCAAAGCATGGTGCTAGGAAAATTAAGGAATGTGTATAAAATTAAGGAGCAGTGACTCTGTAGGGAAAATGTTTACTCTGCAGGCTTTTCTCTTTAAAACACAACTGCTTTGAAGTATCACATTAAATTCTAATGTGTGTGTATTTAAAGAAAGTACAATATATGTGAGAAAAAAAGATGAAGTGTGTAAGGTGGGGCTGCTGTGGCTAAGCACTCCTTCTAGCAGAATACTACAGTGGTGCCATGAAATCCTACGTAAGTGGTCAGAACACAAGTAAGAGATGCCTGTGGGTAGTCCCAACCTATTCACAAACCCTTTTGAACAATTCTCCTACTTTTTTAAATACTGTTTTTGGCAAACATTTGATACTTGAAATACAAAATACATGAGTCACCTACTGAGATGGGCACAGTATGTGGTTCATTGAATTTAGCTAAATTGTGAGTCATCTATCAATAGTCCTCATAGTGAACATACTTGTAATAATTCCACACATTACAAAACAAGAGTAGGTATGATTTTTCAAGATTTTATCCAAGCATTTTTCACTTGGAGTTTTTACTCTTTTTATTGTGCTCCATTTGATGTTGTAGGAAACTGCTAACTTTTTAGTGATGGAGAATAAAAAGAATAGGTCATTTGTTGCTCATAAATTTAAGCAACAAAGAACCAGAAATGCATTTCTCGACATATTATAAAATACTGTCTGACAAAGTCCTCAACATGAGATTGAACGGACACAGATTCTTCTACAGCTATTGAGATTTATTCTTCTACCATAGCATACCAATTTCTGTTGAGATTCTAAATTCTAAAATTCAGAGGCAGCAGTTCTGAAGGAGAGAGCTGCAAATTACCACAGATTCTGANCTAATGAGTAGAAGAAACAAAAAAGGTGAAAAGTATGTGTGTAACAAATAGCATCCTAACTGCGGTCTGTTAGATGCCGGGAATATGGTCTCCTTGCAGGAGAAAAACATGAACATTCAGACACAAAAGGTTTGAGCAGGTTTTTAAACAAATTCCTTAGAGGAACAGGAATTCAGCATCTCTATGATGAAAGAGATTGGGTGGTCAGCCCCAAAATACTTCGCTTTAGTGCCAGTCTTTGATAAGAATCTTTCCTTAAATGTTTTTCATGAGCATGAATGATGACACAGGCACTTAAATATGTCCCTGAAGTGGTTATTTCAGTAGCTATTTGAGACTTGGAGCTGTGAACCGCCCCGTGCTCACAGCACAGGAACTGGCTCCTGCTCGGCTCTCTCTTCTTGCTCCCTGTATTTTGTTCTTGGGACAACCAGGAGGCCCCCGGAGCTTCCCGTGCGCGAAACTGACTATGGACTAACTGGTCTGTTATGACAAACCAGTGTCTTGCGACTAAATCCCTCCGGAATTACGCTTTACTCTGGAAAAAAACCCCTACAAAACAAAACAACCCACAAAATCAGCCTTTTTTTTTCCTGCCTCAGCCCTGGCATATTCAGCGGTGCTCTGCCGTGTTACCTTTAGAGCCATTCCTATTAGCTTGGCCCGCAGGTTGCCTGACACCGCAGGAGACGGTGGTGCTGCTGGAGGAGTCGGGGCCGCGGGGTTCCCCGGGGCTCCCCGCTGCTCCCCAGCTTCTCGGCACTCTCCGGCTCCCGGGCGTTCGGCGCGGAGGGAGAGGAGCGCCGGCGGCGCCGCCCGCTGCTCCCACCAGATGGTGCCCGTGCACAAGGGACACTGCGGGGCCGGGCGACGCGGGGGCGCGGAGCGCAGCGGGGCCGGGGCGGCGGGAGCGGGATCGCGGGATCGGGAGCTGGAGCGGCTGTCTCCGCGGAGCGGAGCGGATCAGAGCCGGGGCGGCGGGAGCGGTGTCCCTGCCACGGCCAGATGGGGCGGCGGTGCCTGAGCCAGCGGCGGCACAAGGAGCCGGCGCTTCTCTTGCTCGACTTTAACATCTCCCAAAGTCCGCACCTCCTTTGACCCCGGCCCCTCCGGGCTCTCCGCAGCGGCCTTACAGAGCTCGTAGAGGCATTCGTCCGGCCTCCACCGCCTGGCACTCGGCTTTTCCTTCCAAAGTTATGGGATACTTGTCAATGTGGAACAGGAGCGTTTGGCAGGGGGGTGGGCGAGCCTGAAAGTAATACCATGCGGCTATACCAAAGCGCTGGTGGTTCATCAGTAGCAAATGTAGGGAGGAGCAGGAGGGGCACACACAACCAGAGGTGTGCGCACCAGGGTGGCACCTCTACGCACACCCACTTGTACCATGCAATAGTTCTTGTTTGCACAAGTTCAATAATAAAAAAAAAAAGTTCTTATGGTCACTGTTAATGAAGATATCATCATGTATTGGTGAGATTTCCTGACCAGAATGTTACTATTGAATTGCTAGTATTTCATGTTCTTTCTCTCTACAACTCATCAGAAGGAACTTCTGGTTATAATATGAGTCAAATAAATCATTAGTGTTTGAGGTTTTTTTTTTTTTGTGGATTTTTGCTTGGTTGGTTGTTTGGTTTTTTGTTGTTTGTTTGTTTGTTTAAAGAATAAATAGCTATTTGGCTTGTTTGCACACATGAATACCTCTGCAATCCAATGACAGAGAAACTTAAGCAAATATAAATATTCCTGCTGGTCCGGTAGCCACCAGCCTGGGAATCTGAATGTAGTGTGAGTAGGTGAAAAAAAACCAAAAACCAGCACGAACTTCTCCTCCTTTGTTTCCTATTTAGCCTAATTTTTTGACTCTCTTAAGAGTCATGCATTTTTTGGCACAAATTATCATCTGGACAAAATGCTTTACCTTCTTTGTTAAGCAGCATGAAGATGCCAGGGGAGGTGAAGATAGCTTTGGGACCTGAAAGACCATGGTTAGATAAGCTGTTTGAAAACTCTACTTTAAGAATTGGGTGAAGGTGGCTTTTACGTTTGCAGGCTTTACATTTTGAATGTTTCTTTGTTATTTTGTAATGTTTATGAGTTGCAATGAAGTAAAGTTTTAGGAGACAGAGAATTGTTTTCTGTTAAATCTCAACAAATGGCTAAGTCAAAGATATAAAATTAAAATATCGTGGTGTTAAAGAACTAACTTGGGTGGATTTATGTCAGTAATTAAGAACCTGACTGACAAAAGTTTTGAATTGTACATTGTGGAAAATAGGAGACGACAGACATGGAAACATTTAATGAAACCATAGCAACAAAGGGGCTCAGTAGCTCTATACAGGTAAGAAATGCATGAAATGTGTCTGTAAGATAAAGAGGCTTAGGAAAAGAAAACTCTACAGCCATAGGGAATGAGGAAAGCAGTTAATGCCTGACAGGTAAGCTCAAGAGAAAAAAGATTATCTTCTCTCAGGGTAATTAATTACTAGGAAAGCTTCGCACGACATCTCTTTCCCACTCAGAATTTATATCTGCAGTGTCTTGGGTGTGTTGTGAAAACTGTAAAGAATCAGTGCTTAGTTATTTTGCTGGTCCGAACATCAGAGCAAAGGGCCATGGAATCAGTACCAATGTTCCAGCCTTTCCCAGATGTATGGGACAAGAAGAGTTTGGAAAAGTTGTACTGGAATTTATTGGATGAATAATGGGACTTATAGGACAAACAGGTGACTAATCCTCATGGAGAAAAAGTCTATTTGGAAGGACTCCCACAATGATCCCTTGATCTTTGACTTCTTCATTAGCTGTGCTTAAGGGAACTATGTAGCTTGTCAGTCCTCAAAATTTGTTAACAATGTTTTAAATCAACATATTCATGGCTTCATAGCATTGTTTCAGGTTGTCTGGTGTAAATTTATTTTTTAGGACTCTATTTCTCTTTTGAGGAATGTATTTGTCTTCTATTTATGTGGATCTAGAGGCACACGTATGTTTTGTGTATGAGATATCAGAATTCTGAAGATCAGGATCTTTCTAGAACATGTATATAAACCCCAACTTTCATGCCTTCAGGCAAGGCTATAAAGAACATAGAATTAATGGCTTTTCCCCAGCACTCTTCAGATGCAACCCAATGACTGCTCAGCTCATCCTTTTTGTGAACCTTAAAACCTGTAAAACCTTTCTGCAAAGGTGTGAAGAGCTTTTTTTCTTTCCTTATTTAAAATGGAGCCTTTTTAAAGGCTATAACTGGCAGCCCTGTCCAATAATGTTTTGCATCCATGATGTCTGCTATGCCAAATTCTGAACCTTTGGGATTAATGTACAGGCATAATCTGTCCTACTTAGGGAAAGTCAGGCCCCTGAGAAGTATTCAGCATGTTTGTCCCTCTCTGTGAAGGCAAATGTTTGGGTATTCTTGGCTTAACATCCTTAATGGTCATTTCATGTAATTTTAACAACTGCTGTGTTGATAATGTTAGACCAATGCCCAAGCTCATGACCTTGAAGTTTCCATAAGGGAGCCTCTGGTGGAAAATAAACATGGTTCCCAAAGTCTTCACGGGATTCTTCAAAAAGAGGACTAAGAACAATTGCTCAATGTCCTCTCTTACCTCTTGCATGGAGATGCAAGATACACTGCTAGGTGATGTATGCAAAGGGAACCTTTGTAATAATCTCAACATCACTATCCATACTGATATATCGATTAAGGAGCAGTGGTGCTTCCAAATAGATGATTAAACACCTTGTCAAACAGTGTCCTCTACAAGGAATCAGCACTGATTGTTACACTGATGTTTGTAGTAGTTAAGTCACTTTATAAAACCATACCTCTTTAACCCCACTCAACTAATTGCTTTCCCTGGTTTTGATTGAAAAATCTTCCTTCCTTTTTGTGGACAGGAACCTTGAGGAAAATTCTGTTGTATCACACTGGGATGACCATTCCGGCTACTAAGGATTCATGACCATTATTGCATACCAAGAAAGTGATCTTACTGTCCACCAGCATCTTCAGCCATTCATTCAGCTGAAGTCAAGCACCATCCTCCTGTGCATGAGCATGGAGCTTTTCTCAGTCATCCATAGCAGGATCTACTCACACATGGAGTAATCATTTATCCTATGGTGGTGTTCTGAGATGCTGCAGCCAGCCTGGACACCCACCCACCCACACCTCCATAAGTTCTGAAGGGTTTTCAGGAATTTCCCATACAATAATGCAGATCCTCAGACTGCATCACTCACCCCAGTGAATGCAAGTCCTGGAAAGACCTCATTATCCTACACACCTACAAGGCCATGAGAGTCTAAGGAGTGCCTGTTACAGCTGGGTAACTTACTGCTCTCCCAGTGCTGTACACAAGCTGTACTGCCTAACCAACCCTTAGGAATTGGAGAGAAGACATGGAAGTTGTTCATCAGTTGCACTTGTGCCCGCAGAGGCTGATAACTGTTGTCATAAAATGCTGCAGGTCAGAAACAGCCTGAAACCACAGAAAATTCAAGTGAAGTAATTGAAAATTTTAGAAGAAAAAAAAAGCTTAAACAAGCTAGAGGCTGCAAAACGACAGGGATAAGAAAACCTTACCTCTTGACACTGGATTTTAATTTGAATAAAAACAGAGTTCAAGGCTTGCTACAAAGGATCAAAGAGATCAGGTGACTAACTGGCAAGAGTGAAAATGAGGATTAGAAGTGACAGACGGGAACCTGAACTGGAACACAAACCAAAGCTTTCTGCAGCTGAAGAGGCTTGGCAAAAAGGATCAAACCGTCATGGAGAATGAAGGCTTCAGGCACAGTGAAGGTGAAATAATGCTTGCAAAATCCCAGATTGTGGTAAAGGAGACCAATTGTCTAAAACCACACTTAAAGTGCCCATTTCTGCTATCCGTTTTTTTTTGTGGAGTATTTTTGGTTAATTAAGCTTTGGTTAACATACAGCATTGAAATTTAGATGATGCACTAGATAATATATTTTCCTGGTATTTAAATGATTTAAATAATATGTAAGTCAGAACCAATTCCATCTGTTACAGGTACAAAATTTCAAGGGGCTAATGGTGTTTGAGGGGATAGAAATTAGGCAGCAAGACTAAGTGGGTCTAATGAACCCACTGTATAAATAGGATATGTGCCACTCTCTTTTCATAGTCAGCATAATCCAGGCAGCTTGGAGGAACTGAGTGTCATCAGTTCTGTTGATTCAGTTCCTCATTAGACAGTTGGTGCTGCTGAATTGGTACTTGCCCTTTACCAGAAAAGCTGCTAAGGTATTTAGCCTTGCAGAGTTGTATACACATGTGATGAAACCAGTCAGGGAAGGCTGCTGACTGCTCAGCTGCTCCTACCCAGATTGTCACATTGACCACAACTAATGTATTTATCTCAAATGGGCCACCACAGATTCACTGGAGATCTTCCCTGCTTCTGGTGTCATTAATAGGCATAAAATCCATGGGACCATCAAAATGTTTGCAAGCTATTTTAATGATGGCTTTCTTCAGCTTTGAGCCCTCCTTCTGGCTATGGAGGCAATCAGCTCTATGCCCAGCTTTTGCTCAGCTTTGACATCTCTTGTGGTACTCTATGATGTGCAGTGCTTCTGCGCTCTTTTGCAAGTGCTTGTCACTGCTTCATCTTTCTGGTGTTGTGACCTCATGCTGTCTGAGATGTTGTAGGAAGCTTCCATGGCTAGCCAGGGTCACAAATAAGCAGGACAATGTGACAACGAACCTCAGAGATCCCAGCAGAGGCTGGGAAATCATGGAAACACTCATAATAATATCATGAGTGGGCTCGGGAGCATCTTTGTTTGCACAGAAAATTTCAGTAGTACCTGGACCTGTAGATAGCCCTTTCCCTGCAGAAATGGAAAAGTCCTACTACTAATTCTCAAGATACCACTGATTTGAGAATCAGAATTCATAACAGATAGCCCATTACAGGGAGAAACAGGAGTTTGGTCTTCTCTGATATTTCAGGCACACCTTTGACCCTTTCTGCAGGATTTTATACCATTTCCAGTCCCAGATGTAGTGACCTTGCACAGGTCTTGTTCTTCCCTGCTTCCTTCTGCGTTTGGTATGCTGTGGTGGGAAGAAGTGAGTTCATCTTGCTTCTTCACTTCAGTGTCCTGCCTTTGACAGGACAGCCATCTGAGGCTCCTTGCAGATAAGTAATTCAGAAAAACTTCTCTAAATTGTTCTGAAGGCCAAATTAGCTTCTTGTTTTTTACTGTGGGAAAGATGTGGATGGATAGCAATGGTGACAGCCAATTACCTTTTTCTTATCCCTTAATCTGGTCCTGAGTATAGCTTGGCTGTAACTGTGCAGTAAAACTGGTGTAGAGATTGATTGCAAGTTAATAAAATCTTCCTGTAAAAAAGTGTCTGAGGTGAGCCAGGTGTATTTCAGCAAGAGGGGAGAAAATGGAAGAAAGAGGACCTGCTTCTTGCGGGGTCCTTTTGTATATTTAAAGTTTCTCTAAATACAGTTGCAGAGGCTGGGTCACAAATCCTGCGGTCAGGTGAAATTATAAACTATTGTGAATAACAGAGTGAGTATAAATACATATTCTTTTTAAGACTGTTTGAAAACTTTTGCCACAAAACAAATAAGGCAGATAATCATAAAATTATATGTTTTTTTCTGTACATAATATAGGCTTTCCTTAACAATATTGAAATTTCTAACCCACAAGAGGGATTTGAAGAGGCACCTTTTTAGTGACTGAAGTTGTAGAGGCTGGAGTTGAACAAAACTTCAAAACAAGTAGAAAATTGTAGTTTTGGTTGGACCAAAACCATACCTTATGACCAGAATTATGCACCCTGTAATTCCCACCTGGAAATGGTGGGATTTCTTTTGTCTATCTTTCTGTCTGAGCTCGACTCTCTTATCTGGATGACTTTTGTAGGGCACATGTTATCAAGGCTAGGAGTGAAGTAAAACCGCATTGTACTGACCCTGGGAAGCCCATGGTTAGTGGCAACATGAGTCACAGGGGCAACAGATCCAAATATTAATTTTTTGTATTTGGCCAAAAGTATTTAACTAAATTTTCTTTTTACCCCTACATTCAAATTGAAAAAATGCTCAAGGGAAAATGCAGTTAAACGAGTTCCTTTTTTTCATCCCTGTATTCCAGTGTATCTTCCTCCCTTGCAGTCCCTATCAAGATTTCTGTATTCCTTGCAGCTAAAATGTCTGTCTTCATCCATTAAAAAGAAGAGAAATGTGTGGAAATGCTGCCATATGATTGTGATATGCTCTGCTCTGGCTGCAAGCTGCCACTGCTATGTGCCTGGGAGTTATTACCTGGGAGTTGTGGGACCAGCAAGTTCTCAAGCAAGTCCTCAAGCCAATGCAAAGTTCCTTAACCTGAGAGTTGTTTTCCGGTAGCACCATTAAAAAAGGCATAGAATTTCAGAGAAATTTTGGAGCAACCAGCTTATACTACTGTATTACCCCAAGGTTAAAATCTTTCTGCTTACAGTTTGTTGCTTACCCGGTTTTTGAGGCTGGCTGGTGTTGCTCTTGTTCTGAATACTAGCCCAACTTTGTGGCAAGATCAACACCTCCTTGGATTTGGGAAACTCCTTTCATGAGAATAGCTTTTCTTTCTTCTCCAAACACCAATGCAGGGTTGCTCTCTTCTGCTTGAAGTATTTTTAGCCATCTGATCCCTTGGTGTTTGTCAGTGACTTCTTGGGTCCTCGACTTGACCTTTCTTTGATTTTGGTTTATGTATATACAAGCTGTATTGACCCATATAAAATATATATAGTATGGGAAGAGTTAAACTTCCAGTTTATGTTATGATATATGAGAAGAATATCTGTGCCTTTCAGAATGACTAATTATGTTCAGATGGTTCATTTGACTTGGAAACAGTGACAGGGACATCNAAGAATATCTGTGCCTTTCAGAATTACTAGTTATGTTCAGTTGGAAACAGTGACAGGGACATGTAAAAGGAGAAGGATAAGAAAGATGTGTTTGTGGGTAAACAGAGCTATACAGGCTTGCATGTTTCATGATTTAAATAGAGACAATGTGGTTTGATATCACTAAGACTGGTGGAGGGTTTTTGGGGTTCTTTTTCCCACCATTCTGACAATGACTTACTATGTGCCCTTAGATAAGTCACTTTCTGAATTTCTTTCCCTTTCTACTTTGCATTTGCTGTTTGAATTGCAGACTCAATGGCAAAATGGAGCTTCTCCCCTGACATATTTGTACAGCACTGAATTCAGTAGAACTGTGTCTTAATTAGAGTGTTCAAATATGAATGTAATGCAAATAATAATAATAATTAATTAGACATTTAATCATCATCAGTATTTACATAACATTGCTGGCATTTCATGCAAATGTTTTATCCAAATATTTTGTGGGAGTTTTCCCATGTATTCTCTTCAAAATAGTGCTATACATCTTCATAAGGGAGAAAAAAAAATTTTTTTTATGGTTTAGGATCATTGTCTCTCTCTCTCTTTCAGAATATTCTCTATTGCAGCTAATAAAATTTTCCCAACTATTTAAAAAGGCTTTAGGTTTTAGGATATGCTATCCGAGACAATAACTAGTCTTCCCCTTATGACAGTCCCTGTCTTCATAGAAGCTCTTTAAGTAACCTACAAGGTAGGTTTCCACAAAGAATATCTTGCAGATACTGAGGTGCACAGATTTGTTTGGTTGTTTTTTATATGGTTTTTCATAGCTGATTCTATATAGCATGAACTTAATTACAACAAGCTGAGTATGGTTTTATCCCAAAAATTTAGTTAGCCCATACTGTTGCTAACACTGATGAAAAGAGTGCTCAGAAGTGTCAGATCTTAGGCTGATGGTCAAACTTGAAAATTATTCATGTATATAGCATCCCTCTGTTGTTGAAAAAAAAAACCCCACTCAAAACATGAGAAGAAATAATGCCAGCACTATAAATGCAAAGTCTTACGAAATACAAAGCTATACATGGCATATTGCCAGGGCAAAAGCAGTTTTGACTATTGATCTAGAACTGGTGGAAGTGTTACCACTCTGTGCCTTGTCCTGGGTTCTGCGTTACCACCGGATTGCAAACCAGGTTCTGTTATTGCCGATACAACACAGAAGAAACATTGTCTCTGAACAACATTCAGAGGGCAGAAAAGCTACAGGCATAGCAAATTTAGTTGGAACATGAAAACTGCCTAGCTGCCCAGCTGCTGGAATAGTGGGATGTGAGAACACACACAGGGACCTCTTTGCCCTCTCTCTGCAAATCTGTGTGGCCTGTAGTTTCCAACACCCCAGCACATGGTCAGTGGTCAAGGCCATCTGATTTGAAGCAAGATAGCAAGAGATTGCTGGGGCTTTTGAGCTGTCCTCTTCTGATGGAGAAGTCATTCTTAGCACTACTGCCCACCAGAAAACATTGTCCTTCTCAATGCCACCTAATTGGGTCTCTCACTTGGAGCTAACATGGAGTTTGTTAGCAAAGTCTAGATGGAAATATAGAAAAAGCAGATTTGCATAATATCAAGTCAGGATTTAATGAGACTGTGTCTGCTGTTTGCTTTGTGATAGGGGGTATGTGACTGCATTTCCTATTTCATATGGTGGTTTGAGGGGTTGCTGGAAATGGTAATTTTTTAAAATTTGGTTCACTTGTCCCTATTACTCAGAAGAATAATAGGGGGCAGTGTTTCCCCCTAGTAGACTCACTAATCTATCTCCACACCTCCCATGCATTTTTCCCTTCTCTGCAGACTAGATTGATTTCCATAATAAAAAACTTCACACGTTGGTTGTAGTTGCAACTAGTGCATAGGAGTGACATTCGTGGAGAGTGGGAGAAAGATCTCCTTCCTGTTCCTTCTCCCTTGTCTTTTAGGCAAGAAGCTGTTAAGGGAAACCTTCATACTACTTCGTCCTTGGCAGAGTTTTTCAAAGAACCTAGAAACATTGTAGTCACCAAAATATTGTCCCTTCCTGATTTTTCCAGTGCTTGCCAGCAGGTCTTTGGCTAACCTGGGCAACAATATTTTTTTCTCTGCAGAGAATCGCAATTCAGTTCTTTCAGGAGTGTTACACATGTTTTATGCATCCGCCAAGTGTGTCAGGCACCTGTGGTACTAGGTGGTGGCCCTGTTTTATCATAATATTTAAGTTAGGAAAAGTAATTTCACTGCATTCTGTTAAGATAAGGAATAAATAATATGGGGTCTGTAATCATGGGAACAAACACAAAAGACAAGATAACACAATTTTGGTGTTTAAACAAGCTCCTTTTTGTTGTTGTTGCTTTATTGCTTCAGCATCTTGGCCAGTTTGAAAGCTGTCTATCAGCTTCTCCATCCTACCCTGGAGTGGATGGATAAACATTCCCAGGGCTATTTTCTCTCTGCCAGGGCATCTTTTCACCTTCCTTGCACTTGAGTATTTGACTTCCAAAACCCCTCATAGTAATTGGGCAACATCAAGTTATTGTGGTGGATTGATCCTTTCTTCAAGCTTTCTGATAAAAAGCTATTATTGTGCTCCTTGATTTGTATGTCTTCCCTTGCCTGCCTGGCTTTTCTTGTTAAAATTTCCTACAAGCAATGATAAAATTTCCTGGATTGTGTATCTTGAAAAATAATTGGATTTTTTAGACTTTTACTCACTTTGGTACAGGCATCATTAGAAGACAAAACATGATTCAAAGCGCAGTGTCATGGCTAAGAGGATATTTGGGTGGAGAAAGAATTATGTACTGTTCATTAAGTGGAGATGAATCAGAGATGTGTTCCACAAGAGATGTCTGTTCTGTATTCCACTTGGATAATGAACAGGTCTGTGGTATTGAAGGGAATGGCTTTCAGCAAGCTTATTTTTGGCAATCATAGAAAAGCTACTTGGCACACTGGTTCTCTTAATTTCAACTCACCAAAAAATTGTAGTCAAGTTCCTTTATGAAAGCAAATCAGGAAAAAAGAGAAATCTGTGTCCAAAGCAAAGAATAACTAGAAGTATGAAAGACTAAGGTGGTGACTTTTTGGAGAGGGGGTGGGATTACCATTGTTTGGTGATGCAGGGCAAGGACAGTGGGTGAAACACAGCTGTGAATGGTTGCTCTGGAAGCAGAAAGGCAAGAGCTGCAGCAGGAGAGGCAGGAGAACTCAGAGTAGCACTGTCCCTTAGATGAAGCCAAGACCAAGCTTCTTGTGAGCAGATTGGTGTTTGCAAAGGCAAGCTAGGAAGCATGCCCAGATGAACTGTTTCTTGTCTGTTCCTATTGTGCCCTGGAAAGAAGAATGATATGTACATTCATTGTGGATAAAAAGAGTTGTATCAAAGAAATACCTGACTCAGATCACAGGCTTTGCCACCTAACAGAAACAGTTCAGAAATCTCAAGCATTGGCTGATTATGACTAGAAAGGGAAACAATAGAATAAACAGATGTATGTAGGTATGACTTTTCCATTGGAACAGTCTACTGCTTGAAAACACTGTTTCTACAGCATGAACGATTTTCAGAATCATTTCATCAGAAAACTTTTTTTTTTTGTATGTGGATGTAAATATTTTAACAAGGGTTGGTTTGACGCTGAAGCATTCTGTTTCATGTTGGTTTGATAAAATATAAACCTAAATATCCATGGCATCAGTTGCCTTTAGGAGTAAATGTTCAAGTCCCCATCAGCCCTCTATTGCTTCAGCTTTCCTCAGTTCACTCACTGTGAGTTGCACAGCTTTGGGTTTATGCATCCCTCCTGCTCCCTCCCTGTGCTTCATGAGAAAAAAAGTCTTTTCAAAGTCTCTTTCCCAGAGAAAACTGCGTTCAAAGAAATTTAGGTTGAGCTGATGTACTATGAAGTGCTTTTTAGGCATTTGTAATGGATTTTCAAGATAGTGGAAATATCTTTGTTTAGAAATTTCAAAACTTTTGGCATTTTAAATCAGACATTTCTTAGAGGTTTGACATTTTGTAAAATATAATTATTCAACATGAATTGTCCTGAGCTTGGACAAAATCTGTTTCTTCTTCCAGGACGAACATTTCAAGTTGCAATAAAAGTACTTAATTCCTTGTCTTCTTGACACACCTTGTATATTCTTCACTGGTTTGTCTGTAAACACTTCAGGGAAGGAAGCATCATTTTTCTTTACCATCTTCTGAGCTGTCATTAAAGCTCTGTCAACAACAGAAGTGGTAAGAACAGTGTCATTATTCACCTCTTTCCTGCCTTCTCCCTCTTTTTCTCAGGCATTTTGTATCATTTGACTTTTCATTTAACCATGTTGGAAGGAGGCATCTGTTAAGTTTAAAGCTGATGTAGAAGGTTGAAAAGGGAGTCCATCAGTGTTGCCCATTATGAACAAGAGCTGAACACCAAGGAAGCAGAGAGCTTTTCTTCTTCACATGTAGACACTAAAACTCATTCCAGATGCAGGGACAGTTTCCTATAGTACCTATTAATAGAAGTTTCAAGTCCTGATTCAAAGACCTATAAATGAATTCTTAGTTGAGTTGTCTTAAAATCTACTGATGATTCAGAGCATTATGTAGGTGCTCCTAAGGCTGAGGATGGAAATGTTCAGCTCCCATCTCCTAGGACAGTGACCTAACCACGAGAAATATTGAGCTCTCCTTTTTTTTCTTTTGTTGTTTAGCTGGTCCACTGTGCCAAAATAAATGCAGCATTCCTGGCATCCAGCAAAGCAGTGGCCAGAAGCTTGATGGAGCAGGAAAATGGCCAGTTCTTACCAGTATCAGTAAACTGCTACCATGCAAAATTGTCTGTGCTGGATTTTTGACCACTAGCCAGTCTGTCTGTTTAAATGAAGTTGCAGATCATTTAAACTAGACTAACACTGCAATGACATAAGGAAAATTGCAGCTCTTGGAAAACCTCTTGTACCCTATCTTGCATATAGTTGTCTTTTGTATTCCCCTTTACTAGATCATTAAAATTCATAGATTAATAGAATCATAGAATGTTTTGGGTTGGAAGGGACCTTAAAAATCATCCCTGAGCAGAGAACTTTCCTCTAGACCAATTTACTCAGAGCTCCGTCCAACCTGACCTTGAACACCTCCAGGAATGATGAGTCCACAACTTCTCTGAGCAACCTGCACCAGTGTCTCATCATCCTTAAAGCAAAGAGTTTCTTCCTAATATTGAATCTAAACCTGCCCTCCGTCAGCTTAAGGCCTTGTGCTGATACTCATGCAAAGTCCCTGTCCAGCCTTCTTGTAATCTCCCTTTAGGTACTGGAAGGCTGCTATAAGGTGTCCCCATAGTCTTCTCTTGTGTGCACTGAACAACGACAACTTTTTCAGCCTGTCTTCAAAGGAGAGTTGTTCCAGCTCTGTGATCACCTTAGTGGCTTTCCTCTGGACTCATTCCAACAGGTTAACATCCTTCTTGTGTTAGAGGCCTGAGAGCTGGATGCAGTACTCCAGGTGGGGTCTCACAAGAACAGAGAGGAAGAATCACCTTCCTTGACTTGCTGGCCACAATTCTTCTGAAGTGGGCCAAGATACAGTGGGCTTTCTGGGCTGTAAGCACGCATTGCCAAGTCATGATGAGCTTTTCGCCCACAAACATCTGTGTGTCTTTCTCCTCAGGTCTAGTCTTGACCCATTCTCCCCTCAGACTGTACTTGTGCTTGGCATTGCCCTGACCCAGATGCAGGACACTGCACTTGGCCTTGTTGAACTTCATGAGGTTTGCACAGACCCACTTCTCAAGCCTGTCAAGGTTCCTCTGGATGGCATCCCTTCCCTTCATTGTGTTGACAGCACAACACAGCTTGGTGTTGTTGGTAAACTTACCAAGGATACATTCAGTTCCACTATCCATGTCATCAACAGAGATGTTAAACAAAGCCAGTCCCAATACTGATCCCTGAGGAACACCACTCATCACTGTTCTCTACTTTGACATTGCATCATTGATCACAACTCTTTGTAGATGATCATTTGGCCAAATTTTTATTCACTGAGTAGATGAATTCTGTTGCCCTTCCCTTGTCCATCACTGCTGAAGGCCACCAAATCTGTCAGGCACAATTTGCCTTTAGTGAAGCCAATCAGCTCCTTATTTTCCATATGTTTTAGCATAGTTTCTGCTCTATGATCTCACCAGGCACTTAGGTGAGACCGACCAGCCTGTAGTTTCCTGGGTCTTCCTTATTACCCTTTTTAAAAATGGGCATTATGTTTCCCCTTTTCCAGTCAGTGGGAACTTCACCAGACTGCCATGACTTCTCAAATAAGAATGGGGAGTGGCATAGCCACTTCCTCAACCAGTTCCTTCAGGACCCATGGATGTATCTCATCAGGTCCCATGAACTTGTGCACCTTCAGGTTTCTTAGATGTTCTCAAGCCTGGTCTTCTACAGTGGGCAGTTCTTCATTGTCCCAGTTCCTCCTTTCAAGAAGCAGTGTTTGTTCAAGAAGGCTTTTTTTGTGTGTGTGGAAGGAGAAACGCAGTGCTAAAAAAAATAGGTTTATTGAGACTTCTTTCTTCTTCAGATCCAGAACAATTTTAAGCAATCTCTATTCCCACAAAGTCCTAACTGCCCAAATCTGCTTCAAACACATCTCACCTTTCTTCCAGGATTTACAGCCAGGCAGTAGTGAACATTACATTTGTTGAAAATAGAACATAGGAATCAGAACTTTCTATAAAATTAGCTCAAAACAGGTGATGAATTTGCACAATAAAAAAGACAGAAAAGAGGTTGAAATTCTTTCAATATTTTAAAAAGTAAGTAATTTAAGGTCCCATTTTAAAGCTGATTTCAGGCTCAAAGTGTTGAACCTGGAAGTAGGTTTTAAAAATAGGCTACAAAAGACAAGCTTCTAAAAACCAAAATGGAACCCTTTCTCCTATGTTTCAGCTCAGCCACTGAACTGGAAAAGCACAATTGATTTTGGTAGCCTGAATCTGGTACTGCTGTCCCTGAAAACTATGTGCAACCTTAACATCTGAAATGGTGAGTCTAACAATTTTAGATGTATAATAATTTTTCTTTCTGACATTCTGTCTGACATATAATCTCAATAGCAAAGCTGTACCTACTTGGCCCTCAGCCTCTGCCTTTCTCACAAGCCTGGCAGGAGCTTAGTGGGCATAGGTGAGATCTCATAAGTCTAGAGAAGAGAAGACTGAGAGGAGTTCTCATTAATGTATATAAATATCTCAGAGGTGGGTGTCGAGAGGATGGTGCCAGACTCTTTTCAGTGGTGTCCAGAGAAAGGATGAGAAGCAATGTCCATAAATGGGTTAGATGATCCCCAGAGGTCCCTTCTAGCCCTAACAATTCTGTGATTCATTTTCTCTGCTCTCAAGCTACCAGCTGGACATCGCTGTCCCCAGACCACCCAGGCCTGGGCTGGGGCTCCCCTTCCTTAACCTGGTATCTGCCTTCTGTGTGGCTTGGGACCCTCTAAGTTTCCTCAGCCAATGGCCTTGGTTAATGAAGTGTTTCCTTCAACTTCTTTATCTAAAATAAAGCTGAAGCTGTTACTGATACTGCTTCTTTAAGTGTTTTCAGCTATTACAAGGACATTTCCAGAACTAGCTCAGTGATGTAGTGCAAGCACTTGTTCTGGGGAGACAGGTGGAGTTAAATTAGGTCTTTATTGTTGTTCAAGTTATAGATTTTGTTGTTTTGATGAGTTTAATATTCTCAGCAGCTGTTGAAAAAGCTGTAAGCAATTAAAAATTGATCCTATTAAAACCTCTTCTATGCCTATTAATGTTAAGTTTGTATTTAAGATTGAGGTGGAAAAAACTTTGTGATAAAGTTCAGTTTTTACACTATTTAATGCAAAGTGGGCTTTGCTAGTGGTGTTAATAGTTACTAATGAGAGTGCCAGTTATTCCTTATGTTCTGGAATGATTAGTTTGTTCTAAAATGAACTAGAGATTACAAACAACTCATTTTTTTGCTAATAGTTAATCTAAGATTTTGATCTGAGAAAATTCCATTTACAAGTAAGAGTCAGATTAGATTTATCCACTGTATGGGAATAGATCCCAGTGGTGATTATTAGGGAAAGATTTTAAAAAGCAGTAGAAATGGAAAACATCTGAAGGGATCCTTGCAGAAAAAGAGGCAGACTTTATTCTGAGAGGTGTTAATGAGAGTGTAAGGTCATGTATGTGAGAGGTGGGTATTCCTGTCGAGTATTGTGTCCAGCTTTGGACATGGTACTTCCAGAACAAAGCAGGTCTTTGGAGCGAGAGGCCTCAGGAGTAATAAAGAAGTCATACTTGCTAAACTGTGTGGAAAGAACAATATGTCTGTATCAGTTTATGCTAAATAAAGCAAAATACAAATGGGAGCAAGACCCAGTTCTTTCAGTATGTCACAAATGGCTATGAAGAGAATGACAATCAGTTATTCCTTATGTCCACTGCAAGGAGGACAAGGAATTAAATGGGCTTTCTTGAAATGGGTCAGTGATAATATCTACATATACCCAGAAACCTGAAGGATACCCTGAAAACTATTTACAATAGATTTACCTGCTTTTTCAGCTTCTGTGTATTCTGTTAATCATGTTATTTCATAACCTTAATGTTTACTCTTCCTTACTTTTGTAACTATCAGTTTTATTGATAATTCCATCAATTATTTGTATTGTTATTCATAGTATGAATATTTATTCTCACACAAGATATATTGGAAATTTTTCTTAGACTCAACCAGATAACTGACAACTGTGCCATCATTCATTTTAGGGTGGCACTCACAGAGCTACTAAAAGTGACCGCTACCACTGTGTGGTGGGTGGTGGTTTGTAGCACATGAACCAGAGCATCGTGGCACCATCATTCCTACTCCTCATACTCAGGTGGGCAGAGGTGGATGCTCAACACCCTGTTGTACAGAGCATGGATGTTCAAGATGTACAGAGGAACTGGTTCTAAATGTTGAGCAGTGAGAGAGATTTGACAACAGAAAGCTGTAATAAAGTTACAATCTATATGACAAGGATTATAAGCATTTATACCATTAGTAAGATTCTATGTACCTCTGTATTTTATTAGAAGATAACTCATACATGACATTTCACAGAGTAACATTCCATGTGATAATTCCATGCATTGTGACCACCTTAAGTAAAATGTGAAAGAAGAAGCACATTTTATTCACAAAATGAATATGAGAAAATTGAATTACAACTGGTACACTAGGTGATCTTTTTTTTTGTAGATGATTAATTCTATGTGACCAGGCTGAACATAGGCTGTACAAATAATACTGAATGTTAAAGAACTCTGTTAAAAAGGCTAGTATTTGTACAAAAAAACCACTGAAAAAACTACATGTGGCATAAACCCCCTGGAACAAAATTAGTTCATTTGTGCCAATGAAAATCTTTTCATTCACTTCGTGAAGGCGGGTTTTATCTACCATTTCACCTCACATTATCTTATAATATGAAAATAAGATTCTGCTACCAATGTAAGTAGAGAATTAGAGTACAAGATAATCTTCTCTGTAAAATGGCAGGCTTTTGTTCAAAATGTCTACAATCATTGGTTTTATCTGCCTTATCATCTCTTTTCCTCTCTGATGAATGCAAACTGTTTGGGTAATTTGCTTTGACCAGATCTATGTCTGTGAGATCTTAAGTGGAAAAACTATTTGCATACTTAAGAATCCTGAGAACAGAGAGAGGCATTATAGTTTGGGATTTAGTTGGGTTTTTTTATCCCCTGTGCTGGGCAAAGAGAGACACTTTACATTTATATGTAGCAATTACCATTCTTAATTTTTGTAATTAAACTGTCTTGTGAAAAATTTAACATGTAAAGTAGAGGCTGCTGGGCTAAGCTTACTGCTGTTTCCTTCCTTCATTTTTAATGTATCAGCCTATAAATGTTTGGATATCTTTTCCCCTCTTTTCTTCTCCTCTGACATTTTTTGAAAGTTGTTTTGTATCTTCTCTCAAAAAATGTCATCTCCAAAGCAAAAGTAGTTCACTGGAACTGCTATGCAGAAATACTAGCGGGTTGATTCCAGTATTTTTTCTAAGTTAGTTATAGAAATTAAGTATTTCACACACACATAAAATTGTAATAGATTGGAAATTGCAGCTGCTACCTTGTACCATTTTTCGGTTGAAAATGTCAGCACTGCTTAAGAAGACTGTCAAAGAAGCACTGACAAAAACGAAATCTATGCAAAAATACGTCATAACAGTACTTACCAAACTGGTTATATGTGTGAGTGTGTGTTTGACAAAATGCACAGAGCTGCTTACAGGCAGGACCTTCGTCCTGATGGCAAGAGTGATGTGATGAATAAAACACACCACTGTGGCTACATCAGTACAGAGAAGTATGTAGAAAATGCCCACACTCCTTTTGCCTATGAAAAATTTTATTTTAAAAAAATCCAAACAAGCATGTGTTATTAGCAATTTCTTTCATTTGTATTGAATCATTCAAGGGTAATTCAGAGGCTGAAAGAGCAGCAGTTCTAATTGGAAGTATTCTCTCTGCAAAAAGCACAAAGCAGAGAGTTATACATTCAAATGGGAAGTGGCAGAATGCTTTTACTGATAATACTCATGGACATTTCTTTATCCTTTTTGACCCCTGGTTGCTGGAAAATGTAAAACCTGTGGTTAAAAATATGTATTTTTTAATATTAAAAAATGCTGTGGCTGTTGCTGGTAAGAACTGAAACACATACATTATCTTATGCTAATAAGTTCTCACTTTTTCACTGGGCTGCAATGTTGGTTTTAAAGAATACAGAAATAAAACTTGCATTTCTTTCTGTCTCTTATGGTGGTGTTTATTTACAAACAAATTTATTTTAAATAATTCTTTGAACTTGTGCAGCTACTCTTACTCAGGAGTCAGATACTGTAGTTCTTCGATGTTTCAAAGCAAATATCAAATTATTACATTTTAGACTACAATCTACTTAGAAACTCACATAACATTTCTGTGATGTGTAAATAAATTATAATTAATTTCCATTATCAGTTATATAACATGTGTGACCCCTAATGTGGATTTATGGTGTTGAAAATTTTACAGATATTAATTCATAGTCCTTTCACCTTGTGAATTTCAGTAAAAGTGCAGTATGAATTTTAGCATTCATTTTTTCAAGTTGCTCAGACTCAGAGTAAAAAATTTGCTTGCTAATCCTATAAAATAGAACTGACTGTATCAGTGAGAAAAGAAGATCTTATGTCCAGATGCTTTATGATTTATATGTGTTTTTTAAACTATTGAAAAAGCGCAACCTGTGGGCAGATAAATCTTATTACTTAAAATCTGCAGTTCAAGAGACTTTAAAGTTTGTACAAATGGATTTTAAGTTTGATAAGAAAATTGATTGGAGATTGTACATTGTGAATACATTAGGTTTATAAAGACAAAACATGCATGAAGGGCAATTACTGCTAGTGTTGCTATATTAGTATGAATGTTAATAGCATGTTTGTTTTTGAAATGGGTTATGCATTCTGGTAAATGTCTGCTTGAATCTAGTCATCTGTGTATCACTTGTCTAAGTACTCTCATTTAAGATGCCATATCCCTTCTTGTAGCAATAAAGGGGTAAAGCAACATTAATATTAAATAATTAGAAAAACAAAAGGGGAATGATTAAACATATTTACATAATTGAAATAACACTGAGTCGCAGTGGGAAATCGGGACAATGTTGTCTCCTTTCAAAGTAATTCATAATTCAGATTTTTAATTATGGCATATTCATTCATTTAAAGATGATTCTGGATGAGAGGGCCACTAATGAAATACAATCATTAGCATCTAAACAAAGTAATTTAGAAAGTCTCCTTTCGGGGAAAAGATTTCTAGAACATCATCAATCACACAAGATATGCAAAAACAAGCAATTAAACCACACACAAGAACTACAACAACCTTATATATTAGTAATGTACACATGAAAACATAACTGATTACAATGATTAGAGTAGGGTAGTGTGGTTAATTTGTATGTTATGTAGCAATTTCATGGAAGAATGTACCAGGACAGACACATCTCACAAAAAATGAATGCCATGTCATTGATATATGTTTTAAATATATTAATGCCATTGTAGTCAGTGCCAAGCTATCAATAAAAAATCCAGTGAAGAGAATCTGGAATCATGCTCTTCAAAGATGCATAACCCTCCCGCCTATAAACTGTGGGATATGGTTTTGGTTGAGTTTTATTTGTTTGGGGTTTTATTCTGGTTTGGTTCCCGCCCTCCCCCCCCATTTGTATTGTATTTGATTTTGTCAAATTGGCAAAATATAGGCTTAGGAAGATATTTCATGACAGAAGCAGGTGCTACATTAGTTTCTCATTAGCTGCTCAAATCCTGCTTTGGGCTTATAGCAACAAAGAGTTCATAGACATAAATGGGTCAGTGATTTACAGGGTCTTTCCACAAACACAATTACAATTCATTAAACATGCGGCAGCATTAAATGGACAGAGTAATCCGCAAGACTTTTAATGTGTGTGTGCAGTGTCTTGTTAAAGGGACACAAAAAAGACTGGCTTTAAACACCTTCTTCTTTGAGTTAAATTATAATCTGGTTGCAAAGCCATACCACTTCCGCCTCTCATGTAAAGAAAAGGCAGGAACAGTAGTGTGTGTGTGCAAGGAGCATCCTGCCACGGTGAGGCAGGAGTGGCTGGTGTAGCTGTGCTGCCTTTGATAACCACCAGGCTTAGAAGCCAAAATATGTTCTATTGGGTACTCAAAAGATAAAAATACTGGTTAATTTTCAACAGTGCTCCTTCATTTGACTTTACAATTTATAGCAGTGAACATTAATGCAAGAATGGCTTGGTTGAGGAGGAGTTTAAAATTAGAGCACCTCTTCTCATTAGCCCCGGCAGCCTGACCCAGGGTGAACAGAGAAGTAATTTGCTGCCAGATCCTCATTTTGCTTCAGTTATCACTCCTTGTAAATGAAGCACAGCAATTTATTGTAGCACCTCAAGGAGTCAAGAACATAATGTGTAAAATACATACAAAAAAAAAAATCTTTCTTCACATTCATTAACACCCAGCACATAGAGGCTGTTCACTTTTCACTCTAATGAAGGAGGGGGATCTTAAATCTAAAGCTTTCCAGGCTGTGAAGAAGGCCTCTTCAGGTCATTAGACAGAAGCTGAGTTGGACTGAAGAAAGGTCATTGACAAAAAAGGGAGAATGGCAATATGATGAAAAATAGAAAATGGATAAAAGAAGAGACTTTAGAAAGCTCAGAGAATGGAAAGTACATTTTTGGCATCAGTGATCAACCCTTCTTGTCTCTATGTTCATTTTCTGTTGTCAGTGAAGAAAATAATATCTGGCTTTTTATTTAGCTGGGAATTGCTCTTGTGTTTGGTCAATTCTCATTTCATCACCCTTGATCTGACCTTGGAGGAAGCATTCAGAGGCCTATTTTTAAGGGACCTTTGTCTGCTGGCTATAAATCCAGCCCTTCATTTTGCTGTTTTTATTAAAAACCTGCAGCCTACCATATTTTAATGTATTCTGATTATGTAACTGACACTTTCCTCTTAGGGAGATCATTTGTCTCGCTAGTCCTGATTAACACTTTGAGTTTATAGCTGTACATTAACACCACATTCAGGAATATTAGGAAACTCCTATATGCAAAATAATTTATATTGGTAACAGAAACAGCAGAACTTAAAGAGAAGTTGGGAGCACTCTCTGAACATGTGCTGAATACAGAACATTAACATGTACTTAGGGGTGAAAAGTATGTAAGCCAAGAAGCATAGAAACTCGTGCAAAATACCCTTTCATTATTTATCCAGTCTCCAGTGGCAGAAGGGTTGAATTCTGCAGTTTGGTAGCAGTCATCATTAAGTAATTTTTTTTTCCAGGGATATATATGACTTGCATTGGGATAACCGGGTTTTGACATGTATTTGAGGATAAGGATACAATAAAGTAAGGAGTTTTCTGTGTGTTACTATTTTTGTTGTTATGGACAAGCAAATATTCTTTTTCTCATAATATATTTTCTTAAGTTTGCCCACGTCCCACTGCTGGATCTTCCCTTTGTATAAGCTAATCTCATAAATTAGAGTGTATACATTTTACAGTAAATGCTTTCCCATTTAGTTAACAGCATGAGACCATTATCTTATGACAAAACTCTGTTCCACTGAAGACTCTTCATTAAATAAGTAATCAACCTTTACATACAATGAAAGCTGGAATTAGCAGTATATAAATATACCATGTTAAAAAGGCATCATTTGACAATAACCTGACCTACATAAAATTATTCCTCATTCTCCTAATCCTTCTGGAAACTGGTATGCAGTTATAACCCTTGGATAGTCATAGACCAAAAACTCCCAGCACAAATGAGAGGTCGACATATTCAACATATCAAAGAGAAAGTAGAGATTATTTTGGAACTCCACAAGGGTTTGGTTTTACTTTCCTCTAAGAAGCACCCTCTTGAATTGTGCATGTAAATGGTGCTGGAGATTGTTTTATTTGCTGCTGAGCTGGAATAGCAGCTTGCCCAAAACTTATTCGTCACTGTACCTCCAGTTTCTCAGCTTTGTTGTTCAGCTGCTGTCTTGGTATTAGGTTGTGCTATTCTTTTTAATTCAGATAACTTGGCAGGTAGAGGTTAGGGAATGGTCAGATGAATGGTCAGACAGACAGAGCCTCTGGATTGTCAGCACTTAAAACCACATTTAGGTGAAAAAAACTAAAACCTAATTTGGAGAAGCTCCTCCAAATCCATTCACTAACAGTTAGAAAAATTTATCTGCTTATTTAAGTCATTTATTTCACCTTACTGCTCATTATCATGCAGAATATAACTAAAGACAGTAGACATGAGGTCTTTTGTTGTTGAAAACAGTGTGTCCTGGACCACCAGAGGCTTAGCTGGCTGGAAGGAAAAGAGGGGATGTTATCTGTGTCCAGAATAGTTAGCTGCAATTGGCAAACCATTGTTGTTCACACTGCTCTTCGCATGGCTCTGAATGTTTATATCGCATTCTCTAAGAAGATGATAACATAATAGCTGCAATACTTATATCTGTTCAGTGATGCAAGAATACATTTACAAGACATACAAGACATACATTTGCAATGGCACAGAGCCATTACAGACAATCCCAGGGATTTGTAGAACAAATTTGAAGCTTGGCTATTTGGTGAAATACCCACACATCCAGTCCCTCATGTTGGCTAGCTAACATTTTGCTAGAAAGAAACAGGGAATCCCTCCATAACTGGAGGGCCTGTTTGCTCCATGGGCACCTGGGAGGTGGAGGAGAGCAGTCACTTTACACCTTCATGCCAGGAGCCTGAAGGCATCACAAATGTATCTTGCACTCTGAAGGAAAGTGCTCCTGCCTGATGTTGTAAACACCATGACAAGTCTAAGTTAGTAAAAGACTCACCAAACTAAAAACCTCTTTCATCTTTTTCCCTATTAAAAGGTACAAAAGTTGAACTGACATTATATCAATTGGGTTTTTAAAAATAGCCCATGAACAATGTGATCTGAGACAACTTTAAATAGATGTAATACTTACTCATATCTCAGTAAGGTGAGACCACAGCGTTCTTTTACCTGCCATCCAAATATCAACATTTTAATTCCTTCAACCACTTCCTACTTTCCTAAAAGATGATAAGGCATTTCATGTACCTGAGATATACACCTCATTTCCATAGCTACAAGTGGACTATAGCAGCTCAGACAATAATTAAGAACGTTGAATCAGGAACAGCAACATCTCATAGAATATGCACTTATTGAATTGTTCGTTAAAACCAACCAAACAAAATGTTTGTGGAAGGAGAGACTGACTAGTTTCAAAGTCCTGAAACCTTTGTTCAACAGGTACCCAAATGAAGGATTTTTTAATATTTTTTTAAATATTCTAAAAAATATCTCAAAAATTTCACTTGTGAAATTCCTTGGTCATGTTTTGGGCTTTCCTTTCCTGACCATTTACTTGAAATTGATGAAAAAAGGGAAAAAAGGGACATGGAAGGCAAAAATAAGACAACCATAACCTCTGATTTCTCATAGAATGGTTATATAAAAAGACAACATTTCCAAAGCCCAATATTTTTTTTATATAAGAGGCTTGGTCTTTTTAAGGTCCAAAAGACTTGTTACTGAAAACTGCCAGTGAAGTTCTAGAAACCGATTTTTTTCTTACAATCAGTGTAAAAGCAATTATTTTGACCATGTGTATTCTAGCTATGTGTATTGTATGTACATTGAAGTGGTATGTATATACTTGTTTTAATTTTCTTGTACGATCGTTTCTAATTCTTGCCTCCATTCAAACCTCCTCTTCCTTCACTCTCTTTTCATCCAGTTCTGTTTTTCTATATTTTTTGCTCACCTTGGGGTTTAAAATAGTGAAGGCTGTCTTCTGTTTTTTACTGGAGAGGGGGATACAAAGAGCGTTTATGCTGATTGTCACTCTGCATGGTGAGGAAGGAAGAGCGAACCGGTAGAGGTGAGCCAACCAAGGCGCAAAATGGGGAGATGGCCCTGCTCCGGCCCTCTATAATTCACAGACTATTTTAGACACTAAAATTGTGACAGCTTGCTCTTGTGATAAAGATGTTAACAAGAAGAGAAAATGACATTAATTTAATCTATTCTTGCAGGTCATGCTGAAATGAGACTGTGATGATACAAAATTATAATAATAAATATGGTAGTAATTTCACAATTCTTTACAGATAGTATTCACTATCCTTTCACATGCAAATGTCCTGTCCTGTCCTTCACAACAGTGGTTTTTGGTGCCATCCAGGCTCTAATTCAACATCTTCTAATAGTTGATTCTATAATTACTTTATATGTCAAGAACAATGTAAAATACTATTCCAGATTAAGATCTCAAGATGCCTTTACTTTTACTACTCTTTTCCCTGGACCTTCCTGTCAGGAACATTTCCAATTTAGGCATTTTTCATGTTTTCAGAAGCAAGTTAGGTCATCAGTATTCTCAGCTCATAGTACATTAATAACCAAACAGTTACAAAACACAAAGTATTGTAAAAAAAAATTTAAAGATATTTTTGTATGAATTAAAGTGGTTACTTGATTTGTTGGTATTTTTAGTAGCTAGACAAACCTGACACATTAACTCCCAAATCCTGAAAACTTCATGGGCAAATGATTATTTAAATCTGAAAGGGATATAGCTGCTTAAAATTCAGCATTTTTAGAAGTTCCTCATTCAGTCGAAGAAATACTGCCTCTTCTACAGAGCGATTCAAACAGCAGTATTAAAATTATTGAAAAAAATTCTAATCTAATCAAAAATTTTAATTCCAGTCTAATTGTAAAAATGAGAATTGTGTCATCACACTATCTCTCTTTTTTCCCCGATTATTTTATTTTAGAATGATTTCCAGTAAGCGGTATTTATGACATGCACTGGGAATACCATTGCCTCTATTGAGCTAAAGATGCTGAGACACCTCCCATACAGGAGCCTTACTTTCCTCAACAATGAGCCCTCCTAGTGTAGCTTCAGCAGCACCATCCCCAACATGTGTTTTGTTGAGTTTACACCTCATGTGTAATCTGGTAGATATAGAGGGTGGAGCTCAGTCTCTGCATTCTGCTTAATAGCCTCAATTACAGGTGGAAAAGCGTACGGTATGTGAATCAGTACACACTAGATGTCATATAATTGCAAGGTCAGTGTGGAAAATGTTTTGCTGAAGTGCTGCTCTAAGTGAATAATTTCAATGATGAATGTGTATTTTTTCATATTTGAGAGCTAACATACTGAACTGGTCTTTCAAAAACATTGCTCCAATTGCACTGTAATGTTAGACTGCAGAGAAATAGTAACAGCCAGATTTCCCCAACTTCAGCAATAAACACCTAACTCAGCAGGTAATGTGACATGTAACTACACATAATTGTACTAGGATTTGAAATGCAGTGCTCTTACATTTAGGATGGGGAGTCACAGGAGAGGACACTGGAGAGATTTGGCAGTCCTAATCCAAGATGGCAAGGAAGTAGTATCTGTTCACCTGGGACACTGAAAGCATTGCAAAAGAGCGCTGAAACATGACACAGTTGGTCGGCCCTGGTCCATGTACTTCCTTGAAGAATAAAGTTTCAGGGTCCTATATATGTTTTGAAAAGATAACTATGTTTTCCTATAACAATTAAATTGGTTTCAACTATTAATATAAGCCATATGTAAGCCATTCAATTTAGCTTTCAGCTAATATCAGGATTTATTTCAGTTTACAACTTGCGCTGACATCAATTAAGATCTCATCTGATGTATTCAGGCAGAAATTGTCAAGATATTGAATTTAAAATGCTTTTAAACAATTTTTGCAGGAGATTTGGAGAAAGGTCCCTTGCTCTCCTTTGAAGTGCCAATTATTCCCATAAAACAATGAAGAATAAATTCGTTCTTTCGTGTAAGTGTAAAGTAGGTTATTCAGTGCTTACAGACTTAAATGCAGAAGTACTAATGATTTTAGCAGCATTGTTCTTTTCATCAGAGAAATACATATAATAATGAAGAACCATAGCAGTCAAGAGTCATGATATAAAAAGAAAATCTGGCAAGATCATAACAAAAGGATAAACAAAGAATATTAACTGTATATAAATAAGTCTGTGATCATGTGGCATATTTGAAAGCAACACATTTCATTATATGCAGCCATCTGTCTTTTTCATCATTGTGATTTGTGGCGTGAAGACTCTGAGATAACTATTTACTCTGTTTTCATAATTCTGATTTATTAAGGTATGTTGAATTAAGCTGGTTACTACCCAATAACTTCTGCTGAACACCACAGTTACTCTTTTGCTTAACTTAACTTTGCTGTTCCACATAGTTTATTTTCTGTTCCACATAAATTACTTCTGATTTATTATGAAATTCAAGAAAGTAAGTATCTGGATAAAAAAGGTGTTTATCGGCAAGGACCTAATACTACATATAAATGCCATTAGTCATTACCATTCTCATACTGCAAAAGACTTGAGTTAGCCATTCAAGTAACACCATTTGTAACTAGATGGAGAAGGTCAGGGAAAAAAGCACAACTCGCTATTCAAACCAATGGTAGCAGGAACTGTTCCTGGAAGGAAGCAGCCAGTGTGACCTGGTGTGGTTACCTTCCTTCCTCTTCCTCCTCCCCATTTGCTTTTCACTAAAATGCAATGACTTTTCCTTAACTGGCTGGGAGAACAGTTAGCCTCACAAGAAGCTCTATCATACGTTACATGCACCATAATGAAACAAATGAATTAAATATCATACAACTAAACAAATTAGTTTCAGTTTCTGCTTTTACAGGAAAATTGAGAGGAGATTTTTAAAAAAATTTTACTTCTTTTTTTAAAGTAAAGCTCACTGGTTTTTAATGCAAGACCAAAATGTTTGAATTTTGCAGAAAAAACACTTTTTTAATCAAAAGAGAAAAATGTGCATAATGAATTGCCACCTCTTTCAGATTAGTTTCCTTTCTGTTTCAACTGTTTAGTTGGGAAAGACTATATTGCGCACTGCAATTACAAACAAGAACAGTGACATTGAAAAAATAAAAAGCTAATTTACCAAGATGGTTTTTTACACTATGACCCAAACAAATAGAGAACCCCTTGAAATATCCTACTGGCATCAGTATTCCCCTCTGCTTGACAGCAAGACTCACACTCTTCCCAGATCAAGAAAGGTAATGTTCTCTCTTAAACCCTCTCTTAAACCATGCACCATTATTGATATTTAAATGTTAGTAATTTATGCAAAATAAAGTTGATTTTTATGATTCTTCATAGATCGATAATCTGGAAGAGACAGAAAGATATCTAGAGACACCAGAAGCCCTATGATGGCTACTGAACGGACACATCATGTCTGCATGGACACAAAGGATGCAGCCGTGGAGAGTAAGTCATATTTAAAGGAGCTGCTTGCGTGCTATTACTGCATTACAAAAAGGAATACAACTGAGTACGCATTTTATTAATGCATTTGGATAAATAAGTTTTAAAAGATGTCTATTCTTTTGTTGATATCAGCCTCCTCCAGACAGAAGAAAAGATTTTCTTAAAAAGACAGTAATAACAAGAGTAAAACAAATTTGCCACATAAATGAAATAATTGTAATCAAAGAGTGGAGTTATCACACTAAGAAGATTTCAGTGAACAGGTGAATTCTGTGTATAACATAATCAAATTGTGAACACTGTTTAGTCTAGTCTTACTTTTGTTAATTTCCTGGATGTTCTGAATAATTTAAAATGTGTTTAATTGAGTAATGAAACATTCAGGAAAGTTCAGTTGGAATAAAAATTTTCTAGACACAATTTCCGCTTGTACTTGTTAATACAGATTACATTAGATTCAATACATTAGTAAAAAGTCTGAAAGACTGTCAGAAGAAAACGGGTATTTATGAGTGAGTGGTGCTTAAACTCTGAAGTTACTTTAAAGGGGTTGGTAACACCTAGTATCAAAGTGCCAATGAGATTCCTTTTATACAAGTTACACAAGAGATAGAAACCTGGGGAATTTCCCAAAGAGGAATATCCAAGGTCTAAGGAGAAAGAGGTGCCTCTTTTATAGAACACCATTGCTTGTGAACATTTAATTTGCTGATATCATTGAGTGACAGTGAGGAAAAGCTGGTAGCAAATAAAAGTTTATTATGTGGTCCTTGTCCATCAGCTTTTGTCTTCTTCAAGTTCAGTGATCCTATATGGGGCCAGGGAATCTATTCATGTTCAATTAGGCCAGCCCAGACTCAGAAAAAGAACCAATTCTTGCAGGCGGGGCAGGCAGCCAGTCATGGTGAGGAGGGCAGCAGCAAATATTGCAAAATGAGACAAAGAACATCTGTTTCCACAGGGTGGGCAGGCACGTGCACCCAGAAGGCTACCAGCATCTGCATGGTAATTGTAAATGGACCCTGCAGTCCAGCAGGTTGATTAAGTTATCTCTTTGCTGGAAATATTGCTCTTGGTCATTAATTGTGATCTTACTTCTTGTCCAGGTTTATTTTTCCTATGAGAACTTAATCAATCTTAAAGAATAGCCATTCCAACTATGCAGCTGCTTGTTCTTTATCTTACTTTATATTCACAGGCTGGTCTTAACAATACCCCCTACAAAGGCGAGAGTAAGAAACAATAGATTTAACCTGATGTTCTGATAAAAAACAACGTTGAAAAAATATAATTCTTTAAAATAGAAGCTGATGAAGCAAAAATGGACAGTCTAAATAACATTGCTCCAAATGGTAGAGGTGGACAAACGATGCTAGAGTACATTATTCCACTCCACTGGATGAAGTGACTTTCAAGGACTGATTAGCTCCATGTCTGAGACGGTTAACCCCCTGCCTGTTATAACAAGTGCCTCTGAAAGGGAGAGCTGATCTGACAACTAACTATGCCAACCATGAAGTTATTTCAATACTTTCTCTGCTAACAAGTTGATTAATCCCATCATCATTTTGAAAACCCATTTTATATTGAATAAATAATTTTCTAATAAAGAGCATTTATGAGGTGTAAAACTTTGACTTCTTCTCAATGATGCTATCAGCTCCTCTGCAGATTTTACTGTTTCTGGCTCTCTGCAAGTTCTGTGTGCTGAAGATGATGTTTTTTCACACTGACTGAAAAGCTTAATTTTAAAAATGAAGCCTTTAATATCCTAGTGACAAAGTCACATTATGAATCTTCTGCAGTGAAGACATACCAATTTTACTGTAAACGTCAATATTAAATGTCTCCATTATTTCTATTCTTTCTCCTCATTTTTCCCCTTGCTACTATTATTTAGCCAAACATGACACAAACGAATGACTGCTGCCTCTGGGTCCACATGACAAATATCTCAATGCACAAGGGAAAGCTCAAACAGAATGTTTTGCATTTGCAACATCACCTAATTGTTTGGACCATCTAAGAGTCTGTAGACAGGCAGTGAGAAAGCAAAAAGGCTGCAATTAGCTAGGGAAAGTTCTCATTTATGCACTCAGAAATGCGAAGATTTGGAAAATACAATGGAATTGCAATAATGCAAATTATAAACACCACAATAAGCATTTTGTTTCTGTAGCATAATTCCTATAATGGTGTAACATTAAAAACCATCCTGAAACTCATGAAAAAACAAACAAACAAACAAACAAAAGACAAATCTCTATTTTTTATAATAGAATTCTGGAATTCCATGTACTTTTAGATATGAATTGCTTTTTAGAGCATGGCTAATTTGTAATGAGGAGTTGTTAACCTAATAACTTAGAGGAGATAAAACCAGACAAAATTAATAAATAGCATCTCAGAGAGAAAAGAGTGTATCAGTAACAATCAGAAAGGTTGGAATCCCTATATTGTACATAATTGATAAAACTGTATAAATCAAATATGTCCCTGGGAGTTGGGAATTGGAGATGTTCGTTCTTTAACTTTCAGATGGAGTCACTTTGCCTGCACTAAAAGAGAGGTCTTTTAGCTCACAGTAGTTGTGAACCCTTGAAAAAAACCTCTCATGGGTATTCTGGTTATGCCACACTCCTTATTCACGAGTCTGCCCATGTATCAAGGAGGGAGGTTGGTTGGTGAAGAGATGAGTCGCCAGTCAGGCGGGGACAGTTAAGTTCATCTGGAAATTGAGGTTTCATTGATGCAAAGGCTTCAGATATTTATGCAAAGCCCTTCTCTTGGTAGAAATGAGAGTTTCATCACCTAGTGGGTTATTTTTGCTTTTTAATTTTCCCCAAGCACAGAAAGCGTTTTTACCTTGCCTTCCAAAGGGACAGTAGTCAATCAGAGAGCAGTGTGGATGACAGCACTGCAACTACCTGTTGTGCATATGGGGGAAACAAGGGTAGGAAGGGGAAATCAACTTTAAAGAAGCCCAAACACTATTCAAAGGTGTAGCCATAAAAGATGTCCTTCTTGCAGAGATGGGCCTTTTCTCATGTGTGCAGTGTAATTATGGGAAACACATCCTTGGACCACAGTGGATAAAGAAGTCTACATCACTTACCATAGAAAGAGAAGTATCTTGGTGGTGGGCTAGTGGGAATGCAAAAAGTTGAATAACTTTTAACTTCCTTGCTACTGTGGGCATCTCTACAAATCTTTGTATTGTCTGTTTTTGAGTTTAGGATTAAATAATTGCATATGCTTGTACTAGCAGTGGTTTCAAGATTACCCATTTCTACTTGTGGTGTGCCTTAAATCTGTGGTCCTGATGTAACTCTGAAGCACATTGCTCCAAGCAATGTACTAGGCAATTGAAAATACCTTCCTTCCCCTACAGATCTGCAGCAGTACTAAAGGGACAGTCTTCTTGTGACTGTGAAAAGCCAAGAGATTGTGTCCTGACTGAAAGAGGTCATGGTGTGTATTTGTGAAGCTTGAGGACTTGAGATGTTCCTCTGTAATGGTTTCAGCTTTGCCTTAGCTTTACCTCTGGGTAAGGGCTGTAGTAACAAAGATTTTGCAGCACCAACAATTTTTTTTTCTCTACCTTGCATTCAAGAAGCTACCAGTCCAACATTCCCTCGTGTGAAATTCTGAATCTGTGCTATGTTTTATTGTAAAACCCATGCAACGTCACAGGCTCTGCGTGCAATAACCTTGGAACAAGGGTTGTGTCCTTGTTTTTTATTATCAGATAAAACGTCCTACAGATAGGCATCAAGTCACAGTCTGGACTCAAGTCTGTCCTCTGCTTAAGGGAACTCAAGCCCAGGGTATTTTTAAGTTTTTTAAGGTATTCAATTAGTTAAGCAAGATATTATTTACCTGGGACTCCGAAAATTTTTATGGTATGAATGTAGAGACATTCCATTAAGGGTTATTTTGCATTTTTAAGATCCCTTATTGTTAACTAGCATTTTTCAGGGCATGGACACACCTAGTTAAGTACATTTTTTTTTTCTTAAAATTTAATTACAAATGTGTTTCATTTGTCCTATCTTGTACTTCTCAAACTGAGGAAAGAAGCACTATCACGGTAATAGCCATGACTAGAAAAGAAGAAAATAAAAGCTGGAAGTTCTAATCAAAACTGTAATCAGAAAGATGACAAATGGTGAAGACTATTAAATTTTCTTTGCTCCCTTGATGAATTTAATAAAGAACTAATCAAAGATCATTAGAGGGCTTTTGTGCTTGGTGTGCATTGTAACCAGATTGCAATTGGAATTTATGTTTTAGTGGTTATCTAGGGTTGAATTGGACCTTTAAATACTAAAAAGAGATATTTTTAGCATTTTTCTTTGAAAATATTTATTTTAAAATGTCAAACCATTGTATGTTGCTTCTATGCTTTACACAGTAGAGCAGAATCTATTTCTTTTTGGTTAGAAATTTTAAAATTAATATTAGTGTTTAGTTTGAATTTTCTGGCAATCTTTGATTATTTCTTCCTTTAATTTTGTAGGAAAACTAGAAAAGAGCCATTCATTTACGAGGCAGTTATGTAAGTAATTTGATTGCTAGGATTATTGCCAACCTATAGAATTCCATAATAACATGGAAATTCAATTTTGTAAATCTGTAGGGTTAATTTAGCATTCTTAAATTTTAAAGAGTGCTTTTTTGGCCTTATTTTCATATTACATATTTGGTGCTGCAGTAATAATACTTAGTAGATGCAGCAACTGAAGATGTTGTAGTCTAAACCATCTATTTTTTTTCCTTCTGACTCTTGATATCTGCAGTCTTAAGTTGGATGATGAAAGAGAGATTGTACTTTCCTTTGTTTGAAATATAATTGAAAGAAAGCTTGAATATGCTGGAAGAATGGGTACACTTCAAATACCTATTTTATACGTAGAAAGAGTAATGATATGAAAAAAAATCTTCAAGCTCTTTTTAAAATAGCTCTTTGGAGGGTCTAGTTAGCTGGTGATCTATAGCTAACTGGTTGGTTATGACAGGGGAGAGGAGCTAATTGTTGATTTCATCTCCACTCACCCTTTCTGTCACCTGGGCAGTTCCTGAATCAGTAGTTGGAAAGTGTTTAGAGTAGTGTGCTTATAATAGCTGACCTCAACATCTGATCCCTAAATTAAGGAGATTTCTTGCAGTAATGTGCAAATTAACGAAATTAATTAACGAAAGAATTAGGAGTTTTTGATCTGCTGTTACAGAATAGTGTGGGATCTAAAGTGGTCTAGTATGATACTTTATCATTTCTGTGGGAACAACAAGGGTATTTGAAGTAAAATTGTTAAGATTGTGATGGACACATGAAAATTTATTAGGGCACTCTGGCAAGAAACAGCAGAAGACTATAACAAAAGACTTAAGCATATTTACTGCAATGGAATTTACCTCAAATTTAGGCATTACATACCACTGCACTAGAAATTCTTACTCTTATTGCTAAATGTGTTGCTACAGCTTGAGTTTTGGGGTTGGGCTTTGGTTTTGTTTGTTTGTTTGTTTGGAGTTTTGCTGTTGCTTTTTGGTGTTTGTTTGTCTTGGGTTTTTTTGAGTTAGGAAGTAAGAATATCTGTATGTGAAAGAAAAATAAAAAAAACCCCATTGGTTTGCTACTTCTCCCCTCCATGCTGCCACCACCCCTCACCAAAAAAAAAAGGTACTTTAAGTCTTACCCAACCCATTGAAAGGAAGAGGAGACTCTCCTTGGTAGTAGTGATGTGCATAGAATTCTTAAGGCATTAATTATGACACGATTGGAATAATTTTGGAGTTACATGGAGTGAGTTCTATATATATAGATCTATATATATATAGATAGATCAGAAAGAAACCACATTATCCAGCAATATCTAATACAGATGCACCTATATCCTGTTGTTTGAATGTGCTGTGTCCTAAAGTATGTGTAGGCTTTTCAATAGAAAAATTGTTAAAGGAAAATGGGATATTAGTCTTCAAAATAAGTTCATGATAGTTTTTGGAATAACTCTGTGTAAGATGAATAAGATGTAAGATCAGGATCAGACTTCACAGTTAGCTTTGACTTGATTCTATATTTTTGAGAAATTGAAAGTTAAAGAAAGTTTGGCCTCTGTGAATTAGCATGGGATGTAAATTACTACCTGTGTAATGAACAGGTTAATAATTTCAAAGGTAATGTAACCCAACCACATCATCAAATCTACAGACATTGGATAATGTCAGATAATGGTGAAATCCTAGCAGAAACACCTTCTGGCCTTCAATCTGCATAAACTCTAATTGTTTGCAAGCAATAAATTATTTCAGTCTTTTTAACAGTGAAAGAGCAAATTTTGAAGAATTACAGACTTATTTGGATGTGAAGGTCCACTCAAGTACAGGGGCAGCCCCTGACCCTTCAGCCACAAATGCAGAAATGCTTGCACCCCTTCTCCCTCCTCTGCCTCCCACTGGGAGCTTGGTCTGTGCAGGGCACAAACCACGGAGTGACCTGTGCCATGAGCACTGCTTGAATTTCTTCTTGGAGTGACCTGTGAGGTTGTGCTGCAGAGGGGTCCATGAGCAAGTGAGGTTGGCTGCATGAGGTTAGCTGGGGGCTCAGAAGGGACAGAGGGAGTGGGGTTACACTCAATACAGACACAGTATTCAAGTCCCATTGTGAACAGGTGGGGAGAGGGAAAGATCCCAAACCAAGTACTTCACTTGCCTTCCTCACTACAAACGCTTTTAGTATTTTTTGTGCTCTGTGGTGTTGAATATATATGTGAACTGCTCTGTAACCCTAAGTTTTACCATCTTGTCTTAAAGGTTGTGGAACAAGCTAAGAAAGAGATTTTATATTCCAAATATAATATAATGCCAGGAAAACTGCAGTTTGGGTGGTTTCTAGAAACACTATAAAATTCACTTCTCAAGCATCAGCATTTTTCCAAATGTGCTCTTAAAAAGTAGAATCACAGAATAATTTAGGTTGGAAAAGACCTTTAAAAGCATCAAGTCCAACCATTAACGGAGCACTGCCAAGTCCACCACTAAACCATGTCCCTAAGGGCCACATCTACACATCTTTTGAATACCTCCAGGGATGGTAACTCAGCCACTTCCCTGGACAGCCTTTTCCACAGCTTGACAACTCTTTTGATGAAGAACTTTTTACTAATATCCAATCTAAACCTCCCCTGGCACAACTTGAGGCCATTTCCATTTATCTGGTTACTTATTACTTAGGAGAAGAGACCAACACCCACCTTGCTGAAACCTCCTTTCAGGTAGTTATAGAGGGCGATAAGGCATCCTGATTCTTCTTTTCTTCAGGCTAAACAACTCAAGCTCTTTCAGCTGCTCCTGACCCTTCATTGGCTCTGTTGCCCTTCTCTGGACATGCTCCAACACATCAATGGCTGCTTTGTAGTGAGGGGCCCAAACCTGAACACAGGATTCAAGGTGTCACCACTGCTGACTATGGAGGGACAATCACTTTCGTAGTCCTGTAGACCACGAGATTTTTGATACAAGCCAGAATGCCATTGGCCTTTTTGACCACCTGGTCACACTGCTGGCTCATGTTCAGTCGGTTGTCGATCAGCACCCTCAGATCCTTTTCCACCAGGCAGCTTTCCAACCTCTCTGTCCCAAGACTGTAGCACTGCCTGGGATTCTTGTGAACCAAGGGCAAAACCCAGCACTTTGACTTGTTGAACCTCATACAATAGGATGGATGGTCCATCCAGTCCATGGATCCAGCCTGTCGAGATCTCTGCAGAGCCTTCCTGCCTTCAGCAGATCAACACTTCCATCCAGCTTGGTATCACTTGCAAACTACTGAGGTGCACTCAATCCCCTTGTCCAGATCATCCATAAAGATACTAAACAGAACTACCCCTAATACTGAGCCTTGCGGAACACCACTAGTGACTGGTCATCAGCTGGATTTATCTCCATTCACCACTACTCTCTTCGCCAGGCCTTCCAGACAGTTTTTTACCCAGTGAACAGTGCACCCATTGGAGCCATGAGCAGCCAGTTTTTCCAGGACAGTGTTGTGGGAAAAGGTGACATATGCTTTACAGAAGTCCAGGTAGACACACACACAGTCTTCTCCTCGTCCAGTGAACGAGTCACCCTGTCATAGAAGGAGGTTAGTTTCGTCAAAGAGGACTTGCCTGACTCCCTGGTTGCCCTGTACCTGTCATATGGTGGCACTCAAGATGACCTGCTGTATGACCTTCCCTGGTACTGAGGTCAGGCTGACAGGCCTGTAGTTCTCCAGATCCTACTTCTGACCCATTTCTTTAGGTAGACATCATATTTACCAACTTTCAGTCATCTGCGACCTCTCCAGTTGACCAGGACTGCTGGTAAAAGGTGGAAAGTGGCTCAGTGAATACTTCCACCAGATCCCTTGGTACCCCTGGATGGATCCCATCTGCCCCCATAGATGTGTGGGGGGTAGGTGAGGAAAAGACTGGGGTACTTAACGTCTTCTTTGCCTCAGCTGTTTTTAAGTAAGACCAGTTGCTGTCTGGGTACCCAGCTCCCTGAACTTTAGGCTTTATAATTTTCTCCCTGCATAACCTCACAACATCTTTGTAGTTCTGAGTTGCTCGCCTCTTCTTCCAGTGGTCATAAACTAACTCTCCTTTTTTTCCTGAGTTCCAGCCAAAGCTCTGTTCATCCAGGTTGGTCATCTTCCCTGTTAGCTTGTCTTTTGGCACATGGGGACCACCTGCGCATGTGCCTTTCAGATTTCCTTCTTGAAGACTATCCAACCTTTCTGGACTCCTTTTCCCTTCAGGACTGTCTCCCAAGGGACTCTGTCAACCAGGCCTCTAAACAGGCCAAAGCCTTCCCTCCAGAATTCCAAGGTGTCAGTTCTGCTGGTACCCCCCCTTACTTCTCTGAGAATCAAAGGTTCTCATCACTTCAGGATCACTGTGCCCAAACCATCTTCCAACCATCACAGCACCCACAAGTCCTACTCTGATTGCAAACAACAGGTCTAGTGTGGCACCTTTCCTAGTTGGCTCCCTCACCAGCTGTGTCAGGAAGTTATCTTCCACACAATCCAGGAACCCCCTACATTGCTTTCTCTCTGCTGCATTGTGTTTCCAGCAGATATTTGGTAAGTTGAATAATAGAATCATAGAATTGGTGAATCATAGAACAGTTTGGTTCAGTAGGTGACTATGAATATCACAGAATATGAAGAGTTGGAAGGGACCCACAAGGATCATAGAGTTCAACCCTTAGCCCTGCACAGGACCCTCCCCGAGAGACACATCATGTGCTCGAGAGTATTGTCCAAATGCTTCTTGAATTCTTGCAGGCTTGGTGCTGTGACCACTTCTCTGGGGAGCCTGTTCCAGCACCCAACCACTCTCTGGGTGAAGAACCTCTTTCTAATATCTAACCTAACCCCCCCCGACACAACTTCAGGCCATTTCCTCAGGTAACATCATGTAGTCTCAATCACCTGCCATGGACAGGAACCCCTTCAACTAGACCAGATTGCTCAGAGGCCCATCCAACTTGGCCTTGAACATCTCCAGGGATGGGGCATCCACAACTTCTCTGGGCAACCTGTTCCAGTTCCTCACCACCCTCACAGTAAAGAATTTCTTCCTAATACCTGATCTAAACCAACTCTCTTTCAATTTGAACCCATTTCCCTTTGTTCTGCCCCTATATGCTCTCATAAACAGTCTTGTCCCTTCTTTCCTGTAAGTTCCTTTCAGGTACTAGAAGTCTGCAATTTGGTCACCCAGAAGCCTACTCAAAGGAGAGGTGCTCCATCCCTCCTTTGGACTTGCTCCAACAGGCCAACGTATTTCTTGTGTTGGGGACCCCAGAGCTGAACACACCACTCCAGGAGGGTCTCACCAGAGCTGAGCAGTGGGGCAGAATGACCTCCCTTGACCTGCTGGTCACACTTCTTTTCATGAAGAGCAGGACACATTTGGTTTTTTGGGCTGCAAGTGCACACTGTCAGCTCATATCCAGTCTCTTGTCCACCAACACTCTCAAGTCCTTCTCAGCAGGGCTGCTCTTGGCATCCTCCAGCCTGTATTGATGATGGGAGTTGCCCCGAGAAAGGTGCAAGAATTCGGTCTTGTTAAACTGCATGAGATTCCCATGGATCCACTTCTTGAGCCTGTCCAGGTCCCTCTGGATGGCATTCCATGCTTCAAATATGTCAACAGCACCACTCAGCTTGGTGTCATGTGCAAATTTGCTGAGGGTGCACTCAAGCCCTCTATGTTGTTAATGAAGGTATTAAGCAAGACCCGCCCCAGTGCAGACCTTTGAGGAACATCATTCTTCGCTGATGCTCACTGGGACTCTGAGCCATTGACCACTACTGCCTGGATGTGACCATTCAAACAATTCCTAATCCATCTAACAGTCCACTGGTTGATCCATCGCTCTCTAATTTGGAGAGAAGGAGGTTATGGGGGGCCATATCTTACTGAAGTCCAGATAAATAACATCTGTAGCTCTTCACTTATCCACTGATGCAGTTACTCCATCACAGAAAGCCACTAGGTTGATCAGACAGGATTTTCTCCCCAGTGAAGCCATACTGGCAGTCTCGAGTCATCTCCCTGTTCTCCCTTTGCCCTAGCATAGGTTCTAGGAGGATCTGTTCCATGATCTTCCCAGGCACAGAGGTGAGGCTGACAGGTCACTAGTTCCCAGGATCACCTTTTCTTTCACTTTTTCTCTTTTTGCAGTCACCCAGGACTTCCCTTGACTGCCATGGCTTTTTGAATGTTGTGGAGAGTGGCTTGGCAACTGCTTCAGCCAATTCCTTCAGGACTCTGGGATGCATCTCATTGAGTTCCATAGGCTTGTGCACATTCGGTTTCCTCACGTGATCATGAACCTGATTTTCACTTACGGTGAGAGGGACTTTCCTCTCCCAATCTCCATCCTGCTGCCCATCCACTCAAGAGATGGGGAAAGATAGGCTGTCATTGAAGACTGAGGCAAAAAAGTTGTTGAGTACCTCAGCCTTCTTCTCATCCCTTGTTGCCTGTTCACCAGCATTATTTATCATATGGGGTACACCTTGTTTAACCTTCATTTTTTGATTAATGTACTGTAGAAGCCCTTCCTGTTGTTCTTTGCAGCCCTTGCCAGGCTTGGTTCCATGAAGTCCCCCATGAGACTTATCCCAGTTGCATATAGAAGATTTTGCTTGTCTCTTCACCCTCGTTGGGTAGTCTGTCAAAGACTCCCACCAGGATAGCTGAACTATGGAGATGATCACATTCGTATTGACAGTAGTTTGCAAATTATTTGAATGACTGTACTCACCACATGGCACAGTACTACAGAGTAGGTTTTAAGGAGGCAGCATCTTTTAGGTGTTCTTTCTTGTGTAGAAGGAATACTGAACCAGAGACACAGTTCCTTCTAGTTTATAGCCCATGAATCTAGAAGACATGGAGTGAAGCAGTTATAGTGTGTGGGCAACTGCATCATGCTCCTGCATCATATAATGTGTCAAGTGAAAAGAAGGTCTGTGATGAGGGTGGGCTAGGTTGCTGTAGCAGGACCTACAATGTGAAATCCTGCCTACAGAGTACAGAACTGTTTCAGGGTTCCTCTAAATGACACCTAGATGGAATCTGAGCGTGTTCCCAAGAAAGCACAGTCAAGCTTGCTCTTATAATTCCTGGAGAGCCACCACTATTCTCACCAAAGTCTTCCAGCGACTAATTAACATCATTATGGAAGAGCCATACATCATTTTAAGCTTGAATTTGGCTTGGTCCAAATTCCAGCAGTTGGAGTTGTTGTACCTTTCCTTGGCAGACTGCAGAGGCCTTGATTACATTTTTGATTCCTATACAGTCACTTGACAGTGATGAAGGTACCCCTTAATATCTACAGTTAGCTGCAGTTAGCTAAATGTCATTCTGCTAGGGTACAGAGAAGGAAAGAGAGGGAATTCCCATGTTTTTAAACCCTGGGAGATGTACAGCATATTTAGTCTTTTGCTCTATGACATATTTACCACCCTTTATTTATGAAAATCTTTTCTTTAAGTCCCAGGTCTTGGGTACATTCTTTCTAGTTTGACTAAAAAAAATCCAATAAGGAACAGAAAGACCTGCATCTTTTATTCACTTCTATTTTACTGGGGGATTTTTTTAAGTGCACCTGAATGTACAGACACTGTGGAGGCCAAGGACTAAATACACCCTGAATTTGAGATGTTAACAGATTGATTTTATTTTCTTTTTTATGTAACTGCCATTATTTTAAATCTATTTGGTCTTCTTTTCTCTTCAAGAGAAACAAAGATCATTCCAACTCTCCCTAAGAAATCAAGGGCTTCCAAAGGAAACAAAGAGATAGAGGATGTAAAATAAGACATCCTCACTTTGCAGCAGCAGCAGAGGCTCAGTGTGTTTGTGTGTGCGGTTGTGCCCTCCTGAATCATGCACATCACTCCTGCGGCAGTGCTGGCACCACTCCTGTTCCCAGATCCATATGGAGGCAGAGGGATGAGGTATATATAGGAGCTGATGGCAGAGGAGGTGGAAAGCCTCTCCCTGCAGCAGCGGCAAGAAAGAACAAAATCACTGCCCTGGATTTGCACTCAGTGTCAGATTTGCTTTCGACGTGTTGCAGATGGAGGCTGCATACTGCTTTGAGCTCAGGCTGCAGTGTGAAACCGTCCTCTGAGCAGACAGACATGCCCCTTGATGTGGAAAGCATCCCACACCCCTGTCTTGGGTACCTGCACTGTTCTATGAGTTCTCTGTGCCACACTGTTACATTAGGGCTTTCTCTTCCTGCAGTGAGAAATGGAAAATAGTTCTGTAGCAAAAACAGTTCAGAATCCTGCCCGACTGTTAGAGCACTTTCCATCTGGAAATCTCAGGGTGCCTTACCAGGGTCAGCTTCACAGGTTAAACCTAGATTTAACTAGCAGAAAAACCCCAGTCATGCCTTACTGTTAGTTTTATGACTGATGATTATTTAATTTCTCCTCTATCATCTGCCTGGGATTGTATTGCAGTGCAGTAAGTATGAGCATAGCTATTTATGGATATAGCAGTAAAGGAATTTGTACCCACTCAGTATTTATTTCCAATCACTGTAATATTTTTAATTAGAGCAAAAAATTAGAGACAAAAAATAATTAGGAGACAAAAAATAGTAAAGTTAGTTTTCTAGACTACTGTCATTACATCTAGGCAAAAGAAGCCATGGTTGGAGAGAAAAGTCTATCTTCAGATTTCCCCTAAAACACAGAGAAAGTGAAAAGGTATGATACAAGTGAGAGGCAGCAGGTGCAGTGTTGTAGATTTCTCCCTATGCTTGGGAAATTGCTGCTGCAGAAGATATATCTGTGCTGGAGTCAAAGGTGTGATGGCAGCAGGAGCTCCAAGTTACTGCTCAGATCGCAAGGGACTGGGATATACTCTTGTTCCTGGACTGCATACTCATGATGCCTTTGTTGCTAGAGCTAGCTGTTTTAAAGCTGGAGTGGGTGTGTTTCTGGACACTACAACACTCATGTTGCTCACAGGCTTACAAACACATGTGCACACACATGCACACATATAGAGGCAGAGCTGGAATTCACCCACTCCTGCCTGCAGCCAGTGCTCATCGGTTTTGCTAATAGCATTGCACATACAGGCTGAGGAGTCATACCCCTTCTGCCTTTTATACCCAGGCTGACCTTACACATGTGCACACGTTATCTATACAATACAGAGTATATTGTTTAAAACTGCCCTTGTATTAAAAATCATCAGAGAACTCATTCAGACATAAGTCTGAAATCAGTTGGGGGTTTGATGGTCTGTTGTCTTGCATCATTTGTAACAGAGCAGAATTAATGCAAGATGTTACTTTTTCATTTTGTTTTGTTGTTTTTCTTATTAATACATGGAGAGGTGCCTTCCTCTCTCACTTCCTCTCCAGTCTGTGGGCCTCCTGGTACAAAACAGCAGTAAATAAGTGTCTGTTGTTCAGATATTATTCACCTTTCCCTTTTGTTCTAGACAATTTTGTTGATACAGTATGAGAAAACAACTCGAGAGATGGGGTTATAATGTTCGTTTTTAAGAGCCATAGTTAAGTGTTGCATTTGTACTTCTGACTTGTTCTCTTCTATTGCATAATAAAAAGTTAAGAAGCCAAGTACTTTGTTGTACGAGTAGAAAATACTTGTGCCCACAATTTAACCCTTCAAACAATATATAGGAATTAAAACATAATACATGTAGTTTTTCAAATTATTGAAGGCATTGTAGTACAACTGAAGTACACTCTAGTACTTCCTATAGTTCTGCAGTCCCAGCAAGCTGTTTTTTAAATGTCTTGCTGCTTTATATGTTTAACTGACTTTTCTTTACTCAACAATTTATAGAAGCATAGCATGCTCAGCCTGTTCATAAATTAGGCAGCACAAATTTAATAGAAACCATGAAGAGGCTTGAACTGAATGTTCGCACTCTATGTGTCAACAAGTGCTTTAATGTGTTAAAAATTACTTTAATTGAGCACACAGTATTAGTGAGCATCTTATGGCCATTGAAGGCATTTTTTCTTACTTGTCTCTTTAAATATCTTGGTTAAGTTATGAAGACAAAATTAGATCCCAGCCCTCTGCATAAACTCTGAAGAAATAATTAAGGAGTCAAATTAAATACTCCTGTTGAAAACAAGAAGGGTCTTGTCTGTTTTTAATATAAAATAACTTCTCATTTACGAATCTTTGGGGAAAAAATAGAAAACATTTTTTGAGCTTCTATGCTTTTGGTGCATCAGGTACAACTTTAGCATAGCTCATCAGAGTAATTTGCTATTTACCATTTAAACCATGACAAAAGGATCTTAAAACGTCTTTTGTACTCTTACCATTTTTTAAGGAGCACATTTATACACAAATTTCTTGGTATCTCTGTATCAAGGCTTTGATCTCTGGCACTATCAATTATTGGCTCAGGTACAAGAGACAGTAAAATATACAAAACTGTCTGCTTTAGACTCCAGCTGAAGTTATAAAGGAGTCTGTTTATACACAGCCACTCATTAGCTAAGTCAGTCAATATTTACATGTTACAAATGTAATACCTTCTTTATGTTAGATAAATTATTTAATTCAACTCTATGAAACTTCCTGTCAAGAGACTAACATTTGCAAATAAATAAGTTTATAGTTCCTCAAATATAATCCTAGACTGAAAATGATCCTTTCCTTCCTCTCTTTTTTATCCCCACTACTTGGTCTGCTTTGACAAAACATTAAGGAATATTGTAGAAATGATACAGAAAACCATTTATGATGTGGTGCCATACAATGTATTTTTTTTTAAAATGTCATCCAGCTGGGCAGCCAGCTTCTGTGCTGTGTTACGTATATTTTCCAATTTACTGTTAATGCTGTATGCTGTATTCTTAGAATACCATCACCCAAGAATTAAAGTTCAAGCCTATAAGACTTGGCAGCTGCTAACATTACCAGTGTGTGTTGTACCGATAGAAATGCATATTGATGCATTGCATGACATATGTCTGTTGGTGGTTTGTTTCTTGATTAATGCTTTCCAACAAATTAGAGCTAGAAGCAACAGTGCCTTTCTCCATTTGTGCCTCACTTTCTGTAAAGACTTCTTGTTGATCTCCGCAGAGCTCTGTGTCTTATTATTTTAGTGCTTGAGATGACACATAAATGTCATGATTGCAGATGATTATGACAATAAACAAGACAGTAGCAGCATCTCTCAGAAAGAACAGGGAATGAGGGGGAAAGGATTTCTGTTCTTAAGTGTACACAAGAAAATACAGACGTGTGTTCATTGTGTTTCCCAATACAGAGGGTGTTAAATCCTGTACTCTAGTTAGGTTTCCAACATACTAAAAAAATAGTGTAGGTTTGGGAGTTGGGGTGATTTTGCATTAAAGTAAATTCAGACTGCTTTCAGCATGTGACTCAGAATCTTTTTTTTTTCTTTTTGTGTATGCACATAAAGAAAAATATTTTCCTGATATTAAGTATTTCTAGCAATTTTTATGTAGTCCTGTCATCCTTTTCATCCTTGTCATCCTTGTAACACTTCTGTGGTGAATTATGTTAGTGACATTTTTGTTCAAGTGTTTCAAGACATTTCAGAGATGTAAGAATGCAAGTGACATTATTTGCAGATATCACCTCTGACAGTTTTAGAATTTTTATGTGTTTCTTCAGTGGCTCTAGTAATGACTGTTATCTTCAGCATTATTATACCCAACAGCTGATTGTATATAGCCCTTATATCCTTAGTGAAAGTCCTTAGCACTATGACAATAAAGTTGTACATGTCCTAAATGGATACATGAAGAGTGTTTTGTATGGCAAATGCAGACACAGGTTAGGTTTCCCGATGCAAACAGACATTCTTTACAGAGTAGAGTAAACATAAAGCAGTATTTTCCAATTTGTGCTCCTTAAAAAAGGGAGAAAAAAATATTGTTAGTCTTGCCTCATCCTGAATCTTCTGTTTGTGAATATTCCTAGAAATTCCACTGTTGCTAGTGAATTATTGACACTTGAAAGATTTATGATCCACCCACTTTTCATTTTCTTTTGCAATTTATCTACTTACTGAAATAGAAGCCCAGGAGAGAAGCATAAAATTAGACATATGCAGGTGAATTGTTAGAAGGAGGACTGTATCCAAAAGAGCATGGAACAACTGACTTGGCATGCTCCCAAGATATCTGAGGACCTGAGCAAACCCAAGACTTGCTGGTTCCTAGCAAGCTGAAAGGATCACTTGTGTGACCTGCCAGCATAATGAGTCCTACCTTGGTCCCTCAGGAGGTCATGTCTCTGGTCTGGGTCCCCACCCCACCAGCCTGCTGTCACCACCTGCAGACTCCAGACACAGCAGGCAATGCATGGCTGTGGTTAAAGGCTCTTTACTCCCTACTCAGCTTGTAAGGGTGAAAACAGGCGGCATGAAGGAAGTTTGTGGGACCAAATGAAATAGGATGAGCAAAAAAGTCTTGTGTATAGTGAGAGGTAAGAAAGAAAGGAGGGTGGAAGAGGGCACAGTGAAAATGAGGATTATTTCAAGGCTGTCTGTAAATCTGCAGTGACTTGGTGTTTGAGACTTATCTCTTATCAAAATTGTTGCTTGAAAAAAGAAGGTTACAAACTTTGTGTTGGTGTGAGTGGTTACTTTTCCCTCTAGAGCTCAGAATCTTCCCCAGCTCAGATCACAACATTGTGAGTATCTCATCGTCCACCTGCATCACGTGTGGGCAGAGGTCCTTTTCAACCACCTGAAATACCCCCACTTCTTTTTGTTTTCTTTGTGGATACCTAGTGCCAATATTTGATTTCTGTCCAGCCTCAGTGTCGAGTGAGCTTCACAGAGGCTGAATGCGGGAAGCCTGAGGCAGCACAGGGTACTAAACCGGGACATACCTCTCCTCCACTTGAGAGGTCGGAGTGGTGGAGCTGACTCATACCTTGTAGCCATCAGGCTCCTGGGGGCTACAGATACTGTGGAGCCTACATACTTGATTTTAAAGTGGAAGAGAGCTGCAAGATCCTCTCTTCACACAGCATTTCCTTCTTGAAGTGGTATTACTGTTAGCTCTAAAGAAAGAATGTTCTCATACTAAAGATTACACTAAGCCCTACTATGTATTATTTATAGAGTAGCTCCCAGAGAATATTTCATAATTTGAAGATTGTGGATTGTGGATTTTTGATGTCCAAAAGATTTTCTACTCATTTGACCGGTCATTTTCTACTCATATTTGACTACCGTGAAATGATTTCCTGCTACTAGCATAAAAGTGATCATTTGTGCTATTGCTCTTTCTACCTAAAAATGTGAAAGTAGAAGTTTAAGGTGTCCTGTGAAGGACAACAAAATCATCTGTTAAGATCTTTATCTTAATGATCATGTGGGATTCAGATCTGTGCTGTATGATGAAACGTAATAATGTTCTTTACATTTGATTTATGTAAAAAATTATTTTATTTCATATATTACAACTGATTGGTAGTTGGGAGGTTTGGGTTATTTCTCACAACCCCTATGTACTGCATACTGTCTGTGAAAGCACAGGAACATAATTTTAAGTTGTGTGGACACTATATCAGAGAATGTCCCCATGCTATCAATTAATCTCATAAAATGTTGATGTAATCCCTTCACAAATATGTAAATGCAGTACTACTATGGGTCTGGCAAATAATAAACAATACGTTATCTTATCCTGGGCTTTCCTTCATGTAATTCTCAGCAATAATTTAGTCCTTGTCTTCCACTGTGAAGGATTTAAATGGAATGACCTTAATTCTGGGTTTGTTTGCTCTTTATCTACTAAGCAGCTGCAGTGAAGACGAAGACAAACAGTAAATTAACAGTGGTACCTTTTACAGGGCTGATTAGTCTTAAAATATGCTCAGTGGAAACAAAAAAGCATAAAATGAGACCTGAGAGAGAGATTTGTACTCTTTCCTCAGAAACTGCTGCATATCTTTCAGTAAGCCACAGATACTGACTTTTCAATGAAATATGTTCTTGGAGAGAGGTTGTTTTTGCCAGCACAGCCTGTGTAGTATTTCAGAATGGCAAGGTATGTACTTCTAAAATAATTTTACGTTACTGATTTTTCTGGTTCAGATGAGAACTTTGTGGGAGGTTAATTAAAAATATTTACTGGTATTTCATATCATCTATTTTTTGGTGTTTATATATATAACCAGCTGTTAAAACCAACTCCAGGATTGATATGGGCGATAGCTATAATGGATGCAGCTGGCATTCCTGAAATTTATAAGTACTTTGCAGAAATATATTTTTAATATGTACAAAGTGTGTAGGAGAGAAGTGGCTCGAGACAATGGGTGAATAGCATCATTTATGGCATGGCTTAACATCACCTTACAACACCCTGCGAATTTTAGGACTGGATGTGGGAAACAGGTTATCCATCAGTCAACAAGGCAAAATGTACTTACCTTAACTGATGTCAATTAAAGCCACTATCAGATAATAGGGTAAAATAACACCTTGAACGGGATTTCTTGTATTACACCTATGTCCCCTGAAAGGTTACCCTGTTGGTATCATATGGTCTGCTCCCTTTACTCCGTACCGAAGTGGAGGGGAGAGCAAGCTTGCTGATTTAGCCAGCTTGTTAAATCACCCACATCCCCTTTCTGAAGCACCTAGGCATTCTTTAGATGTCTCCTATCAAAATCCTGACCCAGCCTGACCCTGCTTATCAAGCATTTGTTGTTCTTTCAAAGATTTGAAAGGATTACAGCAGATTAGCTAACAGAGTCTTTTCCTTATATTGTTCTGTGTGGCAGTCACTTCTATAATAAAAATAAAGTAGAAATTTTGAAGGAAGTTTATTTCTGAGTAGGCATACTGCTAGTATGCTAAATCTCACATTGTGGTACAATTGAATTAAATGTTGCGGTTTTTTAATCTGTGTTTATCAACACCTACCGAATTTCCCCCCCATTTTCTCCTGGATCTGGTTTAGTTGTAATAAAATCCACCTCATGTCTAGTAAAAGTCCAACCTGTGAGAAGACATTTTCCAATCTGATGTAAAAATATATGGTTGTGTTTGAAATCTACATAAATACAGTTTTCATGTAGTTCTCATGCATATTTTGATTTTTAATTTTTTATATAAATGTTCAGGTACTAGTGCATTAAAGAGTAACCACAAGGTATTTGAACATTAAAAAAATGGGATCCCAAGAAGAACTTCTGTTTTGAATTGGGACTGAAATCACGTGAGAGGGATCCACACTAAATTTCTTGGGGAGGAGGGAGGGTGGGAAAAAGAGACAAAATAAAATGGAGCCAGAAAGGAAAAAAGTAGCTGCTACAAAGCTGGAATAAAGGCATCAACAAAATGAAATTCTAAGGAAAAACCAAGCTCCCAAGCAAGTCATAAGCCTCAACTACTGAGTTTGCAGTAATGTTGAGTTTAAAAGAGGAAAGCCAGCTTGGACAGTAACTTCTAAGCCTGTCTCTCCAATGAGAGGTGAAGAGCTGAGGTCCTGGAGCTGTGAGTAGACAACAACAGAACAATACGACACCCATTCCCTTTTGAAAAACTAATAAATTGTTTCTTTAATTTCTATCTTGCATTTGTTTTTGAGTTGGTGACATTTCTCCTTGCTTATCATGAATGTTTATCATCCTGTGTATTTTTTATGGCATCAGGAACTTTCTTGAGGTCAGGTTGGAAACCTGGAAGCATTCCAGCACAAAATTTGATGTCAAATATTGAGCCGTGTTTGAATGTGTGTCCTGCTTTGAGATGAACAGACTTTGATGTCCACCAGACCTCCTGCCTGCAGAGCACCTGTGATTCTCTGCTCAGTGCATGGCCCATGCTGGTCAACCCATCCTGCCACTCAGATGGGCACATCCTGAGCTCAACCATGCCTGTTCCTATGGGCTTGATGTCTCCCTGGTCTGCAGATCTGGCCTTATGGGAGACCATGGGCCAGTGACTCAGGGTTTAGTCCTGCATCTCACCGTTGCCCAAAGGGTTGTAACAAACTCTTGCCCTTTTGTGCACCAAACTTCCTCTTCATTTTTTTTCTTTTATAATAAAATCTCCTTTGAACTTTATTTTCATCTCTCTAGTCAAAGAGAACTCCACCTGCTCTGGAGAACCTTCAAGTGTTTTTCATCCTGTCTTCAGTGCCACTGGTCACTGTACTGTTTTTGCAAGGCACAGAACCATGTGCGACTAGGGGCTCATGTGTGTCCTCTGCTTGTATTAGGAGATTGTAGAGATTTGAGACATTCTGGAAGGAGAGTCACTTCTATTTAGAAGTTGAATTGTGGGTTTGAGAATTGAAATGTTGTCAGTAAGGTCTGAAATCACCTTTTGGGCTTGAGCAGCTGCATGGCAGCCAATGGTTAACCACCTACCTGAATTGGTGTCCTGCGCTTCAAGTTACAGAGAAGTGAAACAACGCTGGCCTGGAAACTGCACAGCCACAGTAGCTGTGTCACTGTGCTCAGACCTAATAAGCTCTGCTGAGTTACGGAAACACAGATTTGGCAGTTCTGTTATTTCCCTTGACCTCTGTCTGGAGCAAGTCCCTTTCTTTTCTCTCTGTCACTTGTGACTGTTAGGTACGGAGAACAAACCCTTCTTTTCTTTTTGTTGCCAAGTTATTAATTGATGTTCAGGAGAGGATGGGAGGAAAAAAGCTTTGTCTGGCTCTGAAAAGCACCAGATGTGCTTTTTTGAATTGAGGAGAGGAATTAATTAAAATAAGGTAATAATATTAATCTGTTGACTGCAGTTAAGATTGGCTGTAACAGGAGGGGGAGCTCTCAGCGCATCAGGCATGGGAAAAGGGGGTTGGTGGGGAGCTCAGCCGTCCCAAACCAGAGGAGTGCTGGGGACCCTCCTGCAATGGAGCAGGAATGGGGAAAGGATGTCTTGTCACCCCCTTCACCGAAATAACTGCGTAACTGGGCTGCTGCCACATGCAACCCGAAGACAGAAGCAGGAATGAATATTCAGTGATGAATGCGGGTGGAAATGCTAACGGGAAGAATTAAGTACAAATTGAGAAGCATCGGGATTCTTCTTAAAGTGTGTCTGTTTTGATTGCTTTTTCTGCAGATTTTTGTTATGTATTATATTGTTTAACAGAGCAAAAGAAAAACAGAATATGTGTTTACTGTGTACTAAGCTGTAAGTACCTTTTCCAGACATCAGTAGTCATCCTTTCCAGCTGAGAAGGCAATACACTTGCAATAGAGCTCTCCAAAAAACAGCAATTGTCCTATATTAGTGTTTCTGAAGCTATCCCTTACAAAAAAGCTCTCCTGAATTTAATAAAGGTAAAATGAACTGAGCTATATAGTAATTTCGTAGAATTAAAAGAGAATTAGGAATTTAGCAGGAATTATACCTCTGTCATAGATGAGGCTGGCAGTAGTCGATGTGAGGCTGTGTGCAGACCTGCCTCTCTGTGTGAGTAAATAATCTGTGTGCATGTATGCGAGCGTCATGAATCCTGTTTAACTACCCAGTCTCAGAGATGCTTGCATTCACATTCCTGGAGATGCTGGGCATATGTCCAGAACACCTCAGAGCAGAGGAGAGCAGAAAGGAGGGATTGCTGCTGTGTCCAGCAAGCGCTTGTGAAACGTGGGGCCAGGAGGATTCCAAGGCAAACTCTAAATAAGAGAGTTACTGCACTTTAATGTTCCTTGGCAAATTGTGTGAAGACTACCAATTTCTCTAGCTTTCAAAAGTATTTTCTGAGAAAACTAGACATGACAAGGTATTTGGGGAGGTAATACCCATGGGAAGTCATTGTGGCAGAGATGCCAAAGCGATTTTGATATTTTGAAATCTCCAATCTCAGGGTTTAAAAGCACACAAACTTCATGACAATTTTTCCCCGAAGGACAACTTATTTTTCTGTTACACATAATAACTACCTATTAAAAAGTTTTATATTCATGGCAAATTTTTTTTCATCTTCACCTCAATTATTCTGACATTATTCAAAGAGCTACTCCCAGGATTATGTATTTGTATAGATTCCCCTGCAAGGAAATCTGTACCTCCTACCATTTCTTTTTAGATTCCCAATCTGACACATGGAGGAGTTGAGCACCTGAGAGGAAAAAACTCCATTCAGGTGTTGTGTGTACCACCAGCAGTCCCCAGTGCAGGAGGCACCTGGGGTATGGGAAGGTCCCAGTCTACTGGGCTCAATAAACAGTCCAGAAAAAAACCTCACTAAATGAAGAAGAAAATGGAAAATGTCATTCTCATTTTACAGACTTAAAGGTGGGAAATACATGTCAATATGTATTACAACTCGAATTAAGTCACTCTGTGCACTTTTTCAACTTCTTGTGCCAGCAGTTGTAAACCTCTCCTTGCTCCAGGTATGTGAGATATTGGGCAGCTGAAAGCCACAACATGTGAACCTCAGTGGCAACCACAGCTCATGTTCTGGCCTTGCCAGCTTTACAGGAAAGCTGGGTTACCTGTAATATTCATTTTTGCTCACCTTCTTTAAGACTCGAGTTTTATTGATAAAATAGTGCTCTTTTGCCTGCAAATTCATGAAACTTTGGTGATATCCAGTGACAGGTTCTTCTGAAAGGTGTTTTTTCTCCCTGGAATGATGGGAGAGAAATGCTGGTACCCTCCTGTTTTCCGTTAATGGGATCAGCAGATGAATTTGAGCACAGGGTGAAAATAAGACTCTCAAACCTTAAGCTATTTTTTTAAGGCAGTTGGAATTTACATTAGTTTCACTTTCAATATTTAATGTGTAAATTGCTGTTGGAAAAGATGTTAATTAATCAGAGTTTAAAGCCAATATCTTGTCTGGCAATCCATTTAAGTAAGCTAAGGCTTTTTGAGGAACTTTCTTGGGGTTTCTCCTCTAATTTTTCCTGAGATGTCTCTTAAAGAAATTATCTGACTGTCGAAGTCAGATCTGTTAATAGTGCCCGTTGTTTTAAGGTTTTTTTTTGAGACAGTTGAATTAATATTGGAGTAAACTCTCATTTTGTGCGGAAAAAAAAAGAAAACCAGTGATTACATACTGTGATGATGGTATAAAATGTAATAAACTGTGATAGCTTACTTCAAAGCTTGCCATTCCTAGATTAAATTTTAGAAACAAAATAATTACATTCAACTCCTACAGTGTAGTGTTTTAAGCTAAATAGAATCTGAGGTTAAATGACATTGGAAGCTGGAGAAATGAATATTTAAAAACTATATTCAAGCTAAATTGCCAAATGGTTACCCTTGTATAGTAACATCCAAATCATGGCAATTGTTCTTCTAATAAATATAATTTCTATAGCATTTTCTTTGATTATTCAGTTAACCGCTGTTTTACCTCTTTATAGTAATGTGTGCTTTCTTTTTTTAAAAAAAAATAAAGAAAAAAAAAAAGAACTTGGTTATTTCTTTGGTCAGGGCCTATTTGCTCCTTTTTTATGTGAGATTTTCAATACTCGGCAATGATGCCGAGCAAAAAAGGTCCATCCACTTCACTTGTGATGCCTCGTGCATTACCTAAAGCACAACAGAACAATGGCAGACAACAGAGCCTTTCTCCCCACTAACAATGCAGTCACCATGACAACCAGCAGAAGAACGTTTGGCCAGGAAAAGCTGGGAGCTTGGCGGACCAGCCTAATCAAAAAATGGAATAACATGACAACAATTACACTGATGAGTGAGAGAGAAGCTACAGATGCATTCAGACACCTATGGCACTGCTGGCTGGATGCATTCAGCATTATTTTTTTGTTTTGTTTTGTTTAGTGTCTTCTGTTTTTTAAGAGCTGGTAAATAGACAAGATGGAATTGTGTAACAGAATGTCAGTGCTCTAGTTAAACTGAAAATTCCTTTTCTTTTGCTGTGCTACTTCAAGCACACTGAAGAGGCTTTAGGAGAGATGAGGTTTTGAAGTGAAATATGTAATAGATACAATATGAGTGTCACAAGGCAACTTTATTTAGCTTTAAAAATGTAAACTTGGATTTTCAAATGCGTGGATGCAAATAAATATGACCAGATTGTGTAATGAATAATCAGCCTCACCTTTCACTTCAGTTTCAGAAAACTAGACACGTGTCAAGCATTGATTGGAAGCAATGGTTTTTTGTTTTTAAATGACTGCATATTAGTATTCACTCTAAAATTTATCATGGCATTTTGTGCGGATCTCTCTTCCAGCTTCAGGGAAACTTGAACCACAACAGTACTTGTGCCACAAATAAGCAACAGACATAATGATGTACCTTTCTGAAACACCTCAAATGTAGCTTCATGTTAATAGTCTCCTATTATAAGCTCCCAATTGGATGGTAGAAGTTCTGGTATTTTCTTTATAGGAAAGGGGTGAAGGAAATTTGTGCTATGTTACTGACAAATTAGTCTGTGATTTCTACTGCTAAAAACAATGTATACATTTTAGGGAAGGGAATGGAGAAGGGAAGGTGTAATTTTAAAATGCTGAGGTATTTAGGGATAGCCTGGAGGTGTTATAACAGTTTGAAGACAGCAGTGAGCACAAAACTCTGGACATTTCTTTATGTTTTATCTGATAATGGCATTGTGGAGTCATCCGTCCAGTCTTTTCCCTATTACTCACTGCCTTAGCCAAAACTGCCTCTATTCTACATCCTTTCATGCCCTTGCTGGCTTCTCTGCAAATCTTGCAGCCAGCCTTAGATAAGATATCATGTGGAATTATTAATTATTTTATTGCATAATTAAAATCAGTGTCTAAAAAAATGCTTGGGAAAACCCTTGCCTATGTTTGAAGCCCTTTGAACTTGACTGACTGTATAAATGAGCCCCAGCCACTGCAAAGGGAAAGACCAGGCGTTCTCCTCTCCTCTCAATCTTTGCTTGGCACAGCCATCAGCATTCACTGCTGATCTTCCACAACATAAGACAGAGAGACTGCTGCATGCCAAGCATGGCTCGTACACAGCTTCACAAATTGAGGGTGAAATACAAGCTGACAGCAAAGTCAGGCAGCCGTCATCACACGCTGGCATCATCTCCTTATGTTAGCAGTACAAGACATTTTGGGCTGCTAACTTCTACTTCTCTGCCACTTTCCCACTAAATTCTACTCTCTCACTTGCCCACCAGATTCCTAAAACCAGCTTCATATCTGAATTCAGTAATCAGTTATAGACAGCTCCATAGAGATCCTTAACCCTTATGCTTCTTGTTTGGTACATGTACAAAACTCCCTCTTGCCCTCTGAGATGACTGCATTCAGACACTGGTGCTGATCATCTCCAGACTACCATCACCACTGAAAATGCCCTAAGCCTAGCTGAGCTCAGGCTTTTTGGAAGTAAAGTTCCCAGACCAGCAATGAGCTCATCTATCAACATCTCTCATCTTGGAGCTGTAGATATCAGTACTACAAAGAGAGATAGGCAAGTTAGGTTAGATTGCTTACTGGACACCATTTAGATTAAATTGAATGAAGTGTTGGAGAGATTGGAGTAACTCTGGGTGATAATAGTAAAACTTAGCAGAAACTTTAGGAATAATAGGAAAGGGGGGAAAAATGGACAGATTAAGAGACTACAGATTGTGTTGAAGACAAATTCAGGTCAGCCATACCTAGGCTGGAGACTGGACATAGAGGACACATTAATCCAGAGGATGTTAGAACAAGGCTAGGGACGTCATCAGGGTTGCATAGCAAGCTACCATGCTTAGCGTGGCATTCTGTTGACCTTGGATCTGTCCCCTCCTCTTACACCTGTACTGTCGTTGCTGCACTTGGCCTTCTCCTGCTTGCCTATTGAATGCTAAGCATTAGAGGATCTGGGTTTTTTTCTTCTTTTCTACTTTCATTTTTTTATTCTTTCCGCAGAAGGCCATGCCTCCTTGCTCTACTTCTGACTGTACAACACATTAAATATCCTCAGGCATCCATGAGTGGAGGCACAGAAATAAGATACATCATAGGGAAGTGGGCCTTCTTTCTACTAGAAGTGGGACAGCAAATCCTCCACGTGCCTGTGCATGGCCTCTGAGGTAACTTGAACACACTGGTCTATCCATAGGGTGGGCTATTTACTTTAAAATCTACCTCTGTAAGAGAACTGCAAAGGTAGAGACAAATGCCTGCTCAAGAGATGGGGACACAGAGAAGACCCTAAGGTGAGTTGGATGGTAATAATATCTCAAGAGAACACTACAACATGTGCTGGTACATCAAATCAAAAGAATACATGTCTCACAAGTGTGAGAATTGAAGGCATGCAGAAGGAGCAAATTACAAGTCAAAAAGACTTATGGTCCCCTTGCAAACCACTGAGAAAGTAGAGGACAAATGAGGAGCTGATAGAGGTAGCTGCAGTGTATGGGACTAACTATGACGCTGAGTGTAAGGGGCTAACACTGTAATACATCTGCACTCAAGGTGGAGCCACTCACTGGCCTTGTCTCCTGTTTCCCGGACTCTCCCAGTGAAGAAGAGAGCTGGGAGACAGTGGGCTACGCAGGTGTGCCATGCTGGTTTGGTGTGCCACTTACGCAAAAAATTTTCTTTATTAGCTCTGCAGGGCATAATTTATACTTTAGACTTTACATATCATTAAAGGAAAAATTACATATAATAATTTGGAAGGCTAATTCTGGAGGAATTCTGTCAATAATGTGCAGCCAGCCCCAAAGCTCTTTGAATAATCCAGTGCATTTTTATTTTATCCACCTGTCCTGTACAGAAGAAAATTCTTAGTAAAAATAGAAAGCATGACCTCTTTTTAATAAAGTTACATTTTCAAATGTTTTTAAACTTCATACATCAACAATGAAAATTATAGTACTCCAACAGCAGGTGCCTAGGTAGCCCAATCTCATCAAGTAAGGTGTTAGTTAATATACATGAAAATACAGTGTCAACTGCTTTTGTATGCAAAAGGGAAGAGAGGAGAGGAGAGGAGAGGAGAGGAGAGGAGAGGATACTGTTCCTATTGCTTTCTTTGTGAAAATGAAAAAATAGGTTCAATAGGTTCAAAAAGGAACAACCTGANGGAGAGGAGAGGAGAGGAGAGGAGAGGAGAGGAGAGGAGAGGAGAGGGCACCAGGATAAGGTCCTGGTATTACACTTGCTCCTCTTCAGTCACACAATCCCTCTCTGGCTTGTTAGAATTTTAGTTTTACTCCTTTTTATAGGGCTCACAATTTTCTATGTCAGTCCTTTCAACAGTCTGGGATGAAGATTATCTACTGTACCTTCCCTGAACACATTGAGCTCTTTGAAATCTTTTCCCAGCTGAGATGGAAAATGATATTCTAACCATTTCTAGACACTTTTTTTTTTTTTCAATCTGCTTTTGTTCCCAGCTTCTACTTTGTTATCCTAAGTGAAATCTAATGTAAAATAATGATTTATTTTGGGAACCATACAGATGTTATTTTTAACTTCATCTTCTTTTCTTTGTTCTTTCTTTTCCTTTTAATGGTGAGAACAGAGAACATTTTGATAGAGAGTTTCTACTTCCTTTGTAAAAACGTTTTGGGTAAAACCCTGACTTTGGTCTTCCCATGACTTCAACATCATGAAAATATTTGCTTTCTCTTTAATATACTGTAAATAAGATATTTTCAAAACATGCTGCTTGATCATGCCTGATTTCATTAAGCATTTTTAACAAGGTGTGTATTTTTTAGTATGGTATGGGGTCTTGCAGGGTTCAAACATCTCATTTCTTTTTAATTTCTCTTTCCCTGGTATTTAAAAATTATGATAACTTGTAACTTTTGTGAACTCAAGAAGAAACATTGGGTTTGAGTTAGAAATAGAAGGTTGATTAGCATGTTAAGGAAACAAATGGTAATGTTTACACACTATATTTGTTCTTTCACTTGAAGTTTTCCTTCCTACTTTCTATGTTTATTCTTTCCATATAGTAGCCATATTCTGATCTGAGTTGCTTTTTTAGGCTTATGATGTTTTAGTTTCTCATCCATAATTAATATTACTCTAATAATCCTTAGGAATGACTCAATGTACTACCCTTCACTATGAGTTGTTCAAGACTATTTTTATACACCAGTACACTATTAGCAAAGGAACAGTCTGCACCCAAAGCTACTTGGAGTACAACAAAGATTTTTCTTCTCCCCACTATGCTGCTCTCTGTTCCCTGTCCCCCACTGACAACATGATGACCCAGGCAGGATTTTCCTTTTTTTGTACTGTCCAGCTCCATCCTTAGGACAAAATGTGGGGAGAACTCACTGAACTGCAGTTGACAGGGGTATTTGCAGACATCTGGAGCACAATATGAGTCTCCGTTCATCCATTGATAATTGGTTTAATATTTTCAAAGTTGGGTTGTTTGGGTTTTTTAACTTTCTCCCCTCTTATGTATTCACCCTGTCCTGTCCTGATCACTCATCTTCTCCTCCTTGTCCAAGGCCCCTCCATGAGCCTCTTGTAACAAACATACCCATAAATAAACTTGTGCCTCTTGTAGCCTAGTGCAAAGGGTCTAGTTGAGATAAAACCCAAGCTAGCCTTACCTAAGGAGCGTGTTCTGTGTAAACAGCTGAGAGATCTGTGTTATCAAGGGCTAGCAGAAAAGTGGTTTCTGTTTCTAAATGTGCAACAACATTTTGAAAGTTTCCACTCATTGTATCGAGAAGAAATGCTCTTTACGTTGGTGAATAAGCTTTCTGGAGAAAAGACAAACCAATAGTCTCATATTGCATGAGGAAAACTGGCAAGAAAATCAACCCTGAATTTGAAAAGTGTTTGAAATGAAACAATACAAAAAGACTGGAAACTTGATATAGTCTTTTTTTTTTTTTTCCCTCCCCTCCCCCTCCCACTCCCAGTATAAAAGGAAGAGATGGATGATGTTCAGCTGACAGAATATCACCAACAGAAACAGTTGCTCAGGCTCTTACAGAAGATATCTTTTTTCTCAGTGCAGAACTGGGAATATTTCTCTCCAAAAAACATAAAACCTTCAATAAAATCTCATGCGACAAAATGGCAATTTGAATTGTTTTCCAATATCTGGCTATAGAGACACAGAGTCACTGGTGTTGCATTCTTACATTGAAGTTAAAAAAGATGAATAAAGAACTAATATCTAAATGGATGTCTCTGGAAAATAGGATTATTTGAGGGGACTCATCTTGTAGGTGGATAAAAATAAGATATTCAGGTAATTTTCAAAATGCAAAGTTATCTTATACAATAGAGACAGCTAAAAGGTACCATTTGCTAGCCTGCAGGGAATGATTTGTAGTCATCAGGATCCTGCAGGTAATTGAGGATATCTGCATTGGCATATTCTGCACTATTCGGCAAGGATATTACTGTAGTGAAATGATGTGCATGTACGAATGTAATTGCCCTCTAGTGCATAGCCCTGGAAATGATCCCAGCTGGGACATAGGACCACACTGCTCAAGAAAGGAAAAAGATCCTGAAAAAAGTTTGAAACTAGTTAAGACAAAACCAAACCCTGGTGGTGTCAGGAGGCTCTGAGAAGACATGGATGTGATAAGGGAGGGAAACTAGTATGCAGCAAAACCATCCTGTCGTCTGAATCAACACACAGTAAGTGGGGATGACTGGGGGATTTGCTTCAAAACCTCAGGGCTCCTCCTAACCCAAATGCTAACACAGACATAGCCATTAGGAGCCTAAATAACCATGGGCCTCTTGTTCTGCATCACTTCCAGTTGTTTGTGCAGGGTCACGTTTCACAGGAGTCTCAGGGTGCAGTTCCATAACCTTTCAGTAAATCGGATATTTCTGGTAGTGCTGACAAAAAATGAAATGTTCTGAAGGTCATAATTCTTTCTCCAGGTGTGCAAGAGAAAGAGCCCTGCATTTCACATGTAAATCACAAGCAAAATTCTCACTGTGCCAGTAAAAAAACCTTGAATCAAAGCTCAAAAATGAGTTCATCCCCTCAGACTCCACACTGGATATTTTTTTTTGTGTTCACAAATATTATTCCTCTGTTGGTCCTGTTACTGTGTCTGGTCTTCTAGCTAGTGTCCCTCACTACACTTCCCTGTAACAAGCTGGGTTCAAGTTGTTGAAACTTCTTAAGGTCTTTCCAGTATGGGATGAAGTCTGGATTCCTTTTAAGTCAGTGGTGAAATTCCTACTGACTTTCACAGAATTTTGGCCATATAGATCTCAGTATATGGCATCTCTTCACTATTTGTCTTTGTATAAGACCTCATCAAAGTTTTAAATCTGCAAAGCTATATCAGAGATTTTGCATCCTTAATAATAAGATCTACATGTTTTCCAGTCACCAACATAAAAGAAAAAAGTCAGTTTTTGCAGATAATGTTCCTCTATTTCCCACCATTGTCCTTCCTTTCAGAAAGAATAAATACATTTCCAGTGCCATAGACCCTTTCCACAATACCATCTAAGAAGTGACCTCTGTGACCAGACATTTACAGCAAGCAAGTTGTATTGCTACATTTAAATTTCCAAGATTCAGTCGCAAGCAAGTTAGCAGAGTTCTATTATAGTTGTGATGCATGAACTGCACATTGTTATGGTAATGACATTTTTCTTTCTTCCCTTTGAAGTAGCAGAGTAAATACAAGGAATATCACATTGGTCTTGGAATGGTAACTCCTTTGCCTCCATTCTGCATAACTGTACAGTAATCAGAATTGCACAGTGAAAAAATTAAACCACGGTCTAGTTTATTCAGTGTTTCTGCTAGCTTAACAAAGGTCAAAGCTAAACCAAAGCATCTGTAAGCATGAACTTCAAAATAAGTGAATGGAAATATACATAAAGCTTTACCTAGCCATCAGTCATGATGACCAGGAAGTTAATCTTCTAGTTCAAGGATGGCCTTGGAGCAGGATCCAGATCAGCACAACTGTGCTCTGGAAACATCATGGTGGTTTACAGTGGCAGTAAAAATACAGTATTATTTCTTCATATAATCATTATAAAATATTACAGCTGACCAGATGGTGGAGCAATTACATTTCCATAGTTCTAAATGGCTATTTAGCTTATTCACTTGTGAACTGTTTATTAAATTGGAAAATATATCATTTATCTTCAAAGGGAAGACATAACTGTAGGGGACATGCTTAAACAGGACTCAAAAATTTTATTAAACCACAGATCCATTTCCTTCTCCTCCCCACCCAAACTAATAATCAATAAACAAAAAGTCTTTGATAATAGGGCTGTGGTGTAAACCAATGAAAGGCAGGAAACTCAGGGAGCTGAACTGTGATAAGAGCACATGTATGCAACACATCAGTTGTTTGCTGCAACAGATCTGAACCCCTCCAGCTATATGGGTGAACACATGCTGCACCGAGGATCCCTCTCACACACACCGAGATGATGTGCTGTGCGAAAGTAATCCCTCCTCCAGAACCAGACAGCACTGACAAAACACCCTGTGCATAAGGTCAGGTTTGTGTGGGTATTCGTTATAATTCAACTGCAACACAGCTTGTGGGTTCAGCTTTATGCAATAGCTAATCAATATGGTATTAAATTCTGTTGCAAATTAAGGTTTAATTTGGCCAAATGGACATACACTTCAAAATCCTTATCTATTAGACCAATGATACATTTCTATATTGTTATATATTCCTATTGTTACAGAGTGAATTTTTGCATCATTACCTTGATACATGTACACAGGAGCTAATTCATTAACAAACAAAGGAGTCTTGGGGCTGAAGTGAATAAGGCAGGGAAGGTTTTTAGGAAGAAGCAATATCTTTTATTGAACAACCTAACTTTAAAAGAAAAAGAACAGATAATACTTCTTTATGACTGAAATAGATGAGAGCAGAGAAGAGTCTAATGTAGATTAATGCATTTTCTTTAAATTTCTTTCTTTAGTTAATTCAGCTTTCCTGAGTGTCTCTGCATAGACTAATCCTCAGGCTTCTGGGCACAGAACTGCAAAGTGTTGGGAGTGCTCAGCTTCCACCCAGCCTCCAGATGAAGGTATTTGAGTCTCAGCCCTTCTGCAGTATCACACCTTTGAAAGCATAAGGCAAAGGTTCCCCACCATCTCTGTCCTACAGCCATGGTGTGCCCTCTGGTACCAGAGGGCAGGCAGGATGTACATGTTCACTGCTGTAGTGTGTGCTGTGCCTTGTCTCCCTTTCCCCTTTCCTGGAGAATCATGATCCTAATTCTGATGGATAACTACAACTGCCCTAAGGCTGTTTGGGCTTCTCTCTGCCCATGGATCAGGCAAACACAATCTGTTTTTATTGTCCATGAGGCTAAAAATACCCAAACCAGCTTGGTCAAGAAAATGTAAAGGGGAAAAAACCCCCAAGGAATGAAGACCTATGTCTAATCCACCATACAATGACTTCAGGTACAAGAAGACCCTGATAATCTGGGTTTGTTGAGACAAAGCAGACTTCAAAAACTGGAGTTTGATGTAATTTGAAAAAAAATAACATATTAAATTATTTTATGGTATGTCTACCAGGGGTGTTCATACACATAGCTGATCATTTCTGTCCACTTGATTTGTCAGTAATTTTCAAATCTTCCTCATGTTAAATGTAAAATATTTGTTAGAGCTGCAAGAGAAGGGACCCAGACACACCTATACCACATTAACTGCAACACTAATGTTTAGGAGGAATCATCCAAGTACATAACTCACAATTATTCTTCTTCAAAGGATTTCTGAAGTGTCTCATGTTAGCCTATGACAGTACCTTAAAGTATATGAAATTTTATGTTAAAAGTAATATTCCTAATATCTATTAAGTAATATCTATAACTTAAATTCTCTCTCATAAAGACCACCCTTTAAGACTTGTCCCCTCTTTTGAGCGATAAGCTCACAACTTCATGCCTGCCTTTGCTCCAGATGCCCAAGCTCTGCTGCACCATCACTCTCATGAAGCCTGGCTGGAGGGGAGATGGCAGCATGGCTCTTAGTCCAGTGACCAAGAGCACTGCTCTTTTAGAGGACAGGCATGATACTTGACTCCCTGGGTGATCTCTGGGGCAGTAATTGATGGTAAATAAAATGGCAAATGATCAGCCAAGGCAACCTGGTTTTTTCCTGCTGTGGCAATTTCTGAATGCAGACCCAGAGCAAAAACTTCTCTTCATACCTCCTGACTCCTCAGCTAGAACCTCAGTAAGGTTATTTCCTGATGATTCCTTGGACTTCCTTTGTCATTTCCTGGCTCATGTATCCCCTCCTTTTAACACTGTGGTTATTCTGTAAAAGTATTTCAGGTAGTTTAAACTCTACCACGGATGGCACTACCAGCATGTAGTGAACCAGCACCCATATTCATATCTAAATTCCTGGATGGTCTTGTACAGCCAGCCCTCAAGCCTGATTTTACTTCCATGGCTTTACTCCACCATTAGTGAAAGCTGGCACATGATGTCAATATGAAGAACTGTATTTCTTAAAAGGATTAGAAGGCATGTGCTTTCAATGAAAAATAAGGGACAAAACTAGAACTAACTGCTGCCTCTTTTTTTTGAGCCATGTGTGTAATACTCCATTAAAGGAAAAGAGAATCTGAGCTTTGAGAGCAAAGCCAGTTCAAGCCTTCATATCAGGGAAGGACAAGTGGACTGGTTTCTATTTTTAACATTTTATTTGTAGTGAAAAACAAGTGTATTGGGTCTAGCTCATATTACAGAAAATGCATCTTTAAGTGGGAACTATACAAAAACATACTAGTACTCTAAACTCCCAAAATTAGGAGAACTATAGTTAGCATTGGATGGAAATGCATAAGTGATGCAAACTGCAGGTACTATGCTCACTTTTCTTCATCCGGAGAATTCCAAGCTGCTTCACAGTAAATTAATTCAGGAAGACTTTGGAAGACATCTTTTGTTCAGCAGTTTTTGCGCCCATTTGGCATTTAGTGAAGTGCACATGACTCTGTGCACTTTGAAGAGAGTAACAGAAAACACTGTATTGAATCTGTGGGTATGACCTTTAGCAATATGTTAACAATCCCACTTGCACACTATTTGCAGGAATCAGTTTTCCTTTCTTTCACTTCAAAGTCGGATGTTGAATTATACAACTCTCCAAAACTTCTGACTGGTCTTTCTGTTCTCTGGAGATTGACTCATTTCCTGTATTTGAATAAGATAGTAAAAGTGGATATAAAATATTCTTTTGCAATTGTAATCAGAATAGTTCTCAGTGCTGATATTAATAGTGAATTCTAAGATGCTGCCTGATAACAGCTGAATTTATGGTTTCGTGGGCTAGATTCTGCTCTCATTTATTTTATTGTAAACCCAGGGTAACTCCTAGATGTCAAGGGACATGCTCTGAATTTCTGCAGAGATAGCAGAGGTATGCCTCTTGCTGTGTTTATTCTGTGGTGGAGGGAGTTATATTATCAATCAAAGAATTGATCAATATTATCAAAGAATTCAAGACAGAGGCACAGAAACAACAGGCAGAAATAGGTATCTTTTATCAGTGAGGCATGTGGCTCTTAGTATTTTTTAAGGAGAGGCTGTTGAGTAAGAGCTCTTTTGGAGTGCAGTTTGACTGTTAATTCTTGATTTTGCTAGCTGCTATGTTGCTTCAGACTTTGCAGAAGTTGTGTTCATGTCCACATGTGCACGTTTTAAGCAGTGTGGGAGGATCTCACACTGAATCGTGTTTTGCTGGTTAAAGTTCAGAGGCTGAACTTCAGAACAAAATTCTGAAATTCATCACTTTCATTAATTCCAGTCAGAAGTGTTCCCTTGGAACACCTGCCCTAAGCATACAGAGGAAAAGTATCAAACAAATAACATGTTGGACTTTCATGATCATCCCATGCCAATTATTTCCTCTTTTCATACAAAGATCTATCATGGCATCTTCAGCTTAAAGAAAAGGAGAAAACACAAGCCTGTCTGGGATCAGACCAAGGCAAGCAGAGAAGAGTTGTTTCTGCCTGCGGGCTGGGCTAACCACTGCAGTGCACATTTTTAGTTACTCTTGGTCTCAGACAAGTTAGGCATTTAAATACAGAGCTTCATATTTCTACACGGCCACACCAATTCTGCAGCAACACAAAGATACCTTTGGTGTCTCTTCTGTGGGCTCAAGTATGTGAATTATATTGGTAGTCTGCTTGTTTTCTACGTGCATGTTTTCTGTGTTTCAAAGATTGCCATTTCATGTTATAAACCAACTTTCTAGGAGAGGCAGGGATGGGAAAAAACCCCAAATCTTACGACAAGACACATTAAAGCTGGTACTTACATAACTTCTCTTATCTCAGTATCTTACCCAGGAATATCATCCCAGACGCATGTTAAGAATATCATTGGGATTTTTAAGTTTTGTAGGGTTGCAAGAGCATTCAGCAAGCTCCAGTTTGGTCTCAGTTGTCTGAAGTAACTATAGAAGTTAGGGTTTAGCTGCAGTTCATCTTTTGTCTGTACTACTGGGCATTGCAAATGAACAGATTTGAAGCATGGTTACAGTCTGATTGCTCAAGCTCAATTTGGAAGCAATGCTATGAGAATTCTGCATGTTTTTAACCTAGTGTTGTGCCCAGATCCAAATCATATCAGTCCTGTGTTTAGACTGACAGGACAGACATAACAATTCAGACACCAGTCTCATGTTCAAAGTTTTGTGCATCCTACCTCTTGTGTCTACATGCCCAGTGCATTTCAGGAACTTTCAAGAGGGAACAAGTTTAGGGGGAAACGGAAAAAGATTCTGATGATATAGGCCAAGATTCACAAACATAACCTTTTGTTAAGTTTTGGGCTAGACATAGATATTAAATGGAGAAAATCATAGGAAAGTAATTTATGGGACTCCAGGGTTCACAGAGGTTCCTACAAGGTGCCAAAGAGATGAAGCTGTCTGAGTACTCCTAGTAGAGTACCATGCCAAAGTCTACCTTTTGAGGGAAAGGAGTGAAAAGGCAGTTTAGCTTTGAGGTCCTGTTAGAGAGTCTGCAAAATTCAGGGGAGTTCAAGGTTATCTCTTGACACACATCAGTCTGTGTGGATGACATACAAACTTCAAGGTAGCTCAGCTTCTCAGCTGGATATCTGGCTCCTGGGCATCTAGATGATCCTGAGAGCACTATTGGCAAGACCAATGCCAATGCAACTGCCTTAAATCCTTAGCCCAGTGCTAGACCCATTGCCTGCTCTTGCAGCCCTAACAACCACCATTCATCTGGTTGAGGGCCCTGACCCTCTTTGGGAGGAACAATGAATATGCACAACACATGCCAAATAATAATGAACTACTTGATTACCTAAATGGAACTGTGGGAAGTAGGGCTGATGGACCTAGTTGAATGCCGGATTGTTATTAAAGCTGGGTGTAAAAGTGACACCATTTCAGTGTGTCATCTCTTGGCAGACTGCCTGTTCAGAGGACCCTTGCAAGGGTTCTCACTGCGGAATGCTGGAGAGCGGAGAGCTGTCAATTCATGTGAGGAGGTCTACAAGGCAGAACTATTTTATTAATGGAGTGTTTGGCTCTTTTGGATGCTGTGGGAGAGCAAGGAGGCTTTATCAGTGCTCTTTTCACCTTGTGTGAGACAGGGTAACTAGAATTGGTTCAGTACCTGCAGGAGCTGGTAATCATGACAGAGGACAGTCAACACAATGCTTTGCAGTACCTCTCAAGGGGTTGGGGTGCTTCTTGTCCTAAAAGAAAATATCATTATGTGTTTCTTGGATTTCATAGATGTATATCAAATAAACTTAATTCAGGAAAAATTTCCATGGTAAATATGTTTGGCACATACAACAAAATACACTGATGGTCATCATCTGACATGGAGTAAATCAGGTGAAGCTACTTTTTAATGATATTTGTCTTCTTTGGTCTTGACTGTGAATGTAGTTATATTTCCAAATATGTACTTGCTGATGTTTCATTTCTTCAGTGCTGATGACATAAAAGATCTTTGCACTGGGTATGCTGTTTGCTGAGGAAAATTCCACTTGAACTCCAGAGGAATCTGAAGAATTCTGACATAAAGTTTGAGGGGGCAGGATTTTAATTTGCACTGTCTTGACTTAGGTTTGCTCCCTTTGAAAACAGCCATAAAGCTAACATTGATTTAAATGGATGTGTAAGTAAATCGAACCTGACTGCTTTGGGAAGCCCTGCCCTGAAAATTCTGAGTTCTCAAAACTTCTGATGTTATTTCTACTGTTACATTGTGCCTTAAGGTTCAAAAAGATGAGTTAAATTCATTAATTATAATCTTTTTTAATGAGCAGCATTGTTTCCCTTAGATTTATAAAGTCTGGAAGAAGTAACGTCTTCAAGAGATTGCACCCAGGAAAAAGAAAGGCAACGCTGTGCTACTGTTGAAACAACTACTTTTGATTTTTTGGAATAGGTTTTGATAATTAATTTTATGTGCATTTTAAGAAGCAATATGTACATATACACAATGATAGTCTAAAATAAAAAATTGAATTAAATGTTTAAGTTATTTAAATAAATAATTCTTAACCAGAAACATTTTTTCTGCCTGAAACTTAATTTGCTGGCTTACGTAAAAAAATATCTGCCATATTTTTGAATTGCAATTTGTAATTTCCTGGGAAATAGAAAATGCTGCTCCTAATAGTTGTAATATGCAGGAAATGTTTTGCTTAGTATTGCAGAATGAAAAAATTGTTATATTTGCAGAGCTATACTCTAACAAGATTTGTTAAAACATGGTCAAAACCAAGGTATTTTCACCTTCTAAAAGAAGAAATGTTGCTCTTATTTTTAAGAAAGGGATGTGCATTTTGGAGAAGAGGGTTGATACGATTAGAGCTAAAATAATTGAGCTGTTAGTGTGGGAGTTGGAAGCTGGGAAGAATTTGGATGGATCAATGGGGAAAAACTAAGTAGAAGGCAGAGCCCTGATGTTAAATATTAGTGAGGTTGCTACTGGAAAAAGAGGGGGTTTGTCTGTCTGCCCTTGAAAAGGACCCTGACATAGTAAGGATTTACAAGAAAAAAACTGGGAAATCTGTCTACACTATGAAAGTCTGACTACTGTAAGAGTGTAAGGTAGTGCCATTATTTCCAGTTTACAAGAAGATGAAGACCAGGCATGACCATGTTCTGTAATTTCTACAGAGAAATTGTTTCTGATAGCCCAGAGCTCTTGAACTTTGCAGACCAAGACACAAGTAGGTAGAAATAATTCAGATTAAAAATAAAGTGGTTTTATGATAATGCTAATTAACTTTCAGAAAAACTTGCCAAGAGATGAAATAGATTTTCTGTCATTTGAAATCTCTAAACAAGAGATTGTCTAAGACAATGTACAAACTGGAAATGGAAATGGAAAACTCTGTCTGGTGTCATACAAGGGATGGATTAAGATAGTCCCTTCTGACTGTAAATCTGTGCATATGTATTTTAGATAGTGATGACAAATAAAAGAGGAGGATAGAAAGATGTAGAAGTTGACAATAGAATTAACTGGTTACTGCAGATATCATGGTTTAATATTTGAAATTTGATTCATTTCTTTCAGATCTTGAAAAGGCTCGGGTCATTAACATTAAATCGGAAGAGAATGTAGCTGAAGGGATTTGCCATGACATGGGTTTTGTAGCAAGGCACAGATGGTAGGGGCTGGGGGTGGGGAGGAAAAAGTGGAGGATTTGTGAATTAAGAACAGGCAGTCAACCTGCTTATCTTTGACTTTTTTTTTTTTAATCTATAGATTCCAAAGGAAGTGGATTATACTTATATATATGTATAGAAAGAAAGAAGCTTCTGCACTAAACAGCTCCTAATGCAGGTAAGATCCATGTATGGATTACTTAAAGAAAGTTAAACTAAAAGAAATTTTTCCCCCATTTCCACACATTGCAGCTTTTGGCCTATCCACTCATAGCTAAAAAAGCATTCTTTCCTGATAATCAAGCTTCAGCTGTCTGAATTTCAGGCCGAGCCTCTCATCTTGAGCTTTGCTGAAGAGCTTCTTTAATTAACCATTATACCACAGATGTTATTGATTTTTTTTTTTTATTTTTTTCAAATCTGGTTGAAACATCATTGTGCTGGATCGTCGCCAAGACGAAGGCCTGAATTTTTTGTGCACTGCTTTTACTCCTTCTGCATACCTTATTAGTCTCCAACTCTGTTAAGTGCAACCCTTAGTATTGACTCAGAAAATATAACATTGATTTTTAGCCTTGCAGCCGTGATCTAAGGGCTCCTAATTTGGAATGTGGAAACCAGAGTTCAGCGAGAAGCTATATTACTGTACACTTCCTACAAGTAAGACCTTTCACTCTCTTTATCTTTTTAACAGACTTTTGATGTGGTTTAAAGTTCTTGGAATTCTTTTGTTGCAAGAAGAATAGAGAAAGCAACATTTCCAAGACATGTCTGCTTACTTGTAAATAAATTTATGTTTATATATATTTTAAAAAATGAATAAATAAAAAGTCTGACCTCTAAAGGTGCTGATCACCACAGTTTCTACTGAATTCAGCCAGGTTGTGGCAGCTGAGTTCCTCTGCAAACCTGTTTGCTCACCTTTAGCAGCATAAGTGTAATTTAGGGTGAGAAATTTTGCTTCCCAGGTTTCAGTGTTTTGATGGCATTGTTTTAAATTTTTGTCTTTTTTTCTCTTTCAGCATTTTTCTCTTTTAGTCTGTCATTGAAATACACATGTCAGTTATTAGAATTGTGTAAAAAATTCGATAGATTTAATTCTTGAATTTAAGGACTCAGTTAAATCCTACCTGCAATGCTGGGGGGAGGGAGGCGTATGCTTTAGCTTGTGAGAGAATTACGTCCAAGTAATCTCAGTCTAACAACAGTACATTCCGTTCAAAATATGTCTTCCTCTGATGGTGAATTCGAGAACTAAACCAACAACAATAGGTTCCTAAATTCTGATAAGATTTCTCCAAGTTTAGCGATACGTTATTCAAACATAATTTGAAGCTTTTAAAATACTGTAATGGCACCTCTTGACCTTTCTAAAATCACATGGAGCAAGAGATGGTGAAAAATGTTTATTTACTCTGCATTAGAAGCTAAATCCCTGTTCCTTCTTAAAACCGGTAGTTCTTTTATGCTGGGTAACTCATGCATGGCACTTCCATTCTTTAAACAAGAGCTAGACAGTCCTACTTGAACTGCAGAAACAATGACCTGCAGTCTATCCTATGCCTGAGTGATAAACAACAATGCAGACCTCTTGACAAGCTCTGGCATCAAGCGTGGAGCCTTGCAGCTCAACATGTCTGCTGAACAGAAGTTAGAAAAAGAAAAGATCATCTTGTAAACAATTAATTAATGTTTGTCATGAATTATCATTTTTACTTCCTTCTCAAGAGGCTCAAAGGGAATAAAAAGGCATTTTTGCAGGTGGTGGCATTCAAAGTAAGGGCAATCAAATGTTTGAGAGCAGTGGCACAGCACTTTGAGTCTCTAAGGGTGAATGGTGCTAGGATTAGAGCACAGCAGGGGGTTGAGGGTTTCAGGTGTGAAGCTTAATGTTTGTGATCAGCAAAAAAAAGTCTTGAATTTATCTAAACTGCTCTTCTGCTAACAGTACTTCTAGCACATAAATGTTCTGAAAGTGACAAGTGTTCTCATTGCTCTTCTAATGCAAACATGATCTGCATTTGAAAGATGCATCCCTTTTGCCTAAATTAGAATGTGCATCACAAAGAGCGTAAGATGATGACCCAAAAACAGTTCTTTACACACACAGTCTCTCTCACCCCTCCCCCTGTCCCCCCCACTTCAATTCAAGATACAGCCACAAAAATGCAAACTTCCACTCCTTTTTACAAAGCTACAAGAGCTGCCACTCTGTCCATTATTCTGCCTGCACCGCAGGTTTGTAATTAGGATGCTTTACCACCGGTGCTTCAGTTCTTATCTAGCATCATTCACAGAGTTTCGTGTCTTTGCAGCGCTGTGACGAGCAGCTCAATTTTATTTCGGTCAAGCAGTTTTCAGGGATTTTATGCTGTGCAATCTTAACGCATGCACACTCCTTACCTCCTCCTCCTGCTCATGTTGCTGAGCACCACAGAGAAGACAGCATGATAGGAGTCCTAACAATAAGTTAAAGCTTTTCTGAGGATATTAATGGGTTTAGGACATGTATAGGACATTTACTAACGCGGGGGGAGGAGGGGTAGAAATGGTCCCAGTAAATAAGACTAATAAACGGCTTGTACAGATTATTCTCCATCTCTCCTGGGACCATCTGTTCTGCCTTTTTGGAAAATATTTTTCCTCTATTTAACAGTAAATACAATCTTTGTAAGCAGCAGGAAAAACCATCCCTAAGAGAAAAAGCATTGTGCAACACAGGGTAGAAATGAAAGCAACAAGAGAAAAAAGCCCTCAAATATATCTACCAATGCAGGAAAACCTTCATGGATNTTTTTTTTTTTTTTGCTTCATATGTTCTCGTGATGCAATATAGTGTTATAATTTAGTAGCCAGAGGGAGTGTGCTGCCTTCTAGAATTTGAGAACTATTGAGGTAGACAGTGCAGACAGTAACCATAAAGATAACTATATATATGTATTCTTACACCTTAATTGAAAAATCGTAAGATTATATTGTCTAATTATTTACTTTACAGGCCGAAAATGGCCTTGAAGATCAAGTGAATAACTTCATCTTTCAGTTCATAAACTTGTCTATTTCTAAAATAAGACTTTTTAATTGGTATGTTGCTAATTATCTAGGGATTTTGATCTTTGTAATCATCTTAAATTAATAAAGTAAATTCATAAGATATTATGAGACAAAAAAGAAAGCGGGATAAAGTAAAATAGTTTCATTTTTTCGAGTCTCTCACATAAGCGGATATGACCTGATAATAATTGATTAGTATATGTTTTCATCAGCCAACATGTTAAGTTCAAGGACTAGTTTTCTATTCAACCTAAGGTCCTTTCACCTCCCTTTGGCAGTGTCAGGGGCTGCATGACGTAGCACTTTCTCATCAGAAAAATCTCTATTTGTCTAAACAAACTAGTTCTAATCCGTGCTATGGAAATATGTGTTTCTAGGCAGTGGTAGCAGGAGAAAGCATCTCAGCTCCAGTTCAGCCCAGGGTGATGCTCTGTGGGAGTAACAAATCTCTGGCTCAGAGCTCTCACTCCACTTAATTTAGGCAAGAGTCTGGACATAGTCTTTGCTATTCTGCTGAGTCTCTAAATCCCTTTTTTGAGTGCCCATCAGCTGTGCTGGGGGGAGTCTCTCTCTGTTTCTCTATTTTGGAGTTGTTCCTTTTTATGTCATCCCTGACCCTCACTCAGGCAGAGGGCTGGTACCCAGGAACCGTTCATGTGTTCTTGCCCTTCCTTGCTCATTCTTTCTTGCTTGCTTTATGGAGAAATAACTAAATAAAAAAGAAAGGTCTTCATGAATTGCAACAAGAAATGGGGAAAGCTCTGCAGTTCAGGAAAAGTTTTCTGTGCAGCTTAGTGCAAATCCCACACAAATAAAGAGCCAATGACTTGTGCCCCCACTTTAAGGACCCTTTTACACCTTCAAAGTGACTCAAGAGGTCCCAGAAATGACAAGGCTCTGGTCCAAAGTGTTTCTGCCATATTTCCTTTTTCTGACTGCTTGTTAAGGTGGAGGTAGAGAATAAAAAATACCAGCAAATACTGTGGGGCTGTTCATTTGTTTGTTTGCTTTTCCCCTCTCTTGTGTTGCCCCTCCTTTCCTGATTTCAAACTCTTCTGAAATAACTCATCCTCCTGCTCTCAGAGGGACTGATATTTGGGGGGGGGGGCTGAACTGGGACCTTGCCTCTCCGTTGGTCAGGCCCCGTGTCAAAACACTCCTGACTCCTGGGAAGTCGGCTCAGCTAAATCCTGGGGTTTGCCAGTGCCAGTCAGCTGCTGTTTGAACTAAGTCCTGACCGCAAAATCAAAAGTGGGTCCAAAGAAAGCTGTAAACAGTGTGCAATGAGCCATTTGAAGGCAGCTGATGCCTCATTTGGGGTGACATGTTGTGGCTGATGAGTGTGGATGATGTGGGGTTTTCGATAAGTGCCTCATCAGTATCCTCATCATGATCGTGTTACTCAGCCACGGCGTGTGCCCTGACTTGATTGTAATTGCCTGAATCTGCTCCTGCTGCTCAGGAGCGCACAGTAATATGCAATAAAACAGCAAGAAGTGAATGTTAACCATCTGAGTTCTGACATGGCTGCTTGCAGTTCAAGTTTTCCATTAAGGACAAAAAATCTATATAGACATACAAATATGGATATATAATTGCATGTTTAGAATAATTATTGTTTGTATATGCAATAAACTCATATTATAAATAATGCATGATGGTCATATACAGATAAATAAATAGATGTGTCTATATACATCTTCCCCTGACCCCTGTCTATACTGTATACAAACGAATATCACATGCTCATGGTCTGTAGGTAAAGAGCTGAGCGATGAAAAGCATCAAGATCATACTTAGAGTCAAATTTTTAGAAACCTAAGGAGAACCTGTAGCTAAATCTGTGCATAGTCTTCATGAATCTTAATAACACGTGTGTGCATACAGATAAGTAATTAATTTTTAGATGCAGTTAATCTCCTCATGTAAATGTGTGTGTGTATGTGTGTGTGCGCGTATATAATCGTACAGGTGTGTCTGGGGGGGGTAAGGTACACAGTGGTACGTATATACTTCGTACTAAATTAGTCTTTGGAGAAAACACAATTTACTTTCACAAGTTATCTGGTTTGGATTAATTCTGTTGCATCACTGGCTGGGGAGGAAAAAACACAAACCCTGAACTTCCCGAACCCTATGCCTGTAAGTCTGATCATAGAAAGTACTGAGAATTTATGCCAGGGGGAAGCCTTTCAGATCAGAGACCTTTTGTAAGGTGGGAACTGTCATTACTCTGTTGGGGTCCCAGTGCATGAGAGGGGTTCCAAGGCAGTGTATTCATGCCCATCTGTGGAATGGATGTTGTTCTTGACTTTAAAATTATTATCAGTTTTGGTTATAGGTCAGAAAATTAATAAACCAAACAGATTATGGTTGTATAATTGTATCTGGTGTCTCACCTTTGCAGTCAATAGCTCTGGGGTTCCCAGCTGGGCTTTTTTAGCACAGTTTGGAGAACATTTAAATAATAAATTTAAACAGGAAAATTCTATTTGCATTCATTTAATGCTTGATGGATTGAACATGTGGGTTTTCCTCATCTCCACTGTGCTATTTAAACATTTCAGTAAAAGTGCACAAAAAGGTTTTGAAAATGTTATTTGCAGCTGTTGTTACTACTGTACATCGTCCTGCCTGCTCTGTGGCTGCATACAGAGGGTACTGCTGGAAGGTACGGGTCCTGCTACGCTGAGATAGAAAGATCAGTGTTAAAGTGAAGATGGATAAGAGATTGTTATTGACAGACCAAAGTCACCAGGGCATAAGATTTTTTAAACCCTTTAAAAATAATTCTCTTTCCACAATTCAAGTGAAATTTGCACTGTCTTGGAAATGTCCTTAAAATTTTCATTATAGAGAAGAAATCTGTACAGATTAAACACTCTAAGTCTGACCATTTGAGAGGTAAGACAATCACTATAATTATAAATACTTCTGTTGTCATGTGTGATCAAGTGGTTTCGCTGTTGTAGCTTAAATATATTAACTTTAACCCTTTTTAATTACGGATTTAGCACAATGGTGACTGAATCCCTCTTAGAATCCTGCATTCATCCTGGGCCTCTCTTTATGCTCAAAATATGTAGACTGATAGAGAGAAATTCCAAGGAGGATAGAAAACATGACTGAGAAGTTGGAAGGATTTTTTAAGGAGGAAAGATTAGGAGAATGAAATGGGCAGCTTTAGTTAAATGGGATTAATGCAACTAATTTGCATGACTCTTATAGTTTCAGGGTATGAAACCCATAATTCCTCTTAAATTAACTATGCTTCATTCCTCAAGCTTGTGTATTAGATATCTGATTACTGCTTTACTTGTTAAAGAACAACTTCTACTATCAATGACTTTGATTTTTCGTAATTCTACGAAAAGAACCTGTGTTTTTTCAGAGGAGAAAAATGATGATAAAGGGATGGGTTATGACTCAGGACAAGCATACAGAGTGTTCAGATGAGGAATAGCATTTCTTGACTTGGTAAATATTGATTCTGACTATCAGCAGAGGGAATTTTTTAAAGCTGACGATAGCTGGGCACAGGCCCAGACTTCCTCTCAGTAGCACCTACAGGTAGCAGAACAGTTTTTTGGAAGGGATTCTGGGTTCTCCACTGCAAGAAACATAGACTACCAGTTTGGATTAAGAACTGGGACAAGATTTAGCAGTGAGAGCAGCCTGACAGCCCTGAATCACACAGTAATTCTTGCATTTGGTTATTTTTTTTATTTTTTTTAATAAAATATGCATTGCCTCACATGCACACAGACAACTTTGATATGATTTATTACTATCATTATAAACTATCTTGAGAAAAATTTCCTTATGAGTTTTTCCAGGAACTTTCTAGGGGCAGCATGTGTCTTAAAAAGTTTTTATTAAATTAATCCAAAGCCAACAACTTTATGCAAGCATAAACCAAAATTAATGCAATGATGAATTGGAGCTCACATCTTGGACCTTTCTGAAATCTAAACAACAAACAAATACAAGGAAGATGCAGTTTGTTGTGAACTGGATATTTTGTTAACTGTACAGGATTAATGCGTCTTCACAAGGAAAGTTTTCTTAAGAAATGGAGGATAAACAATTCTTACAGATTTCAGTTTCTACTTGAAACCCATCACAACAAAAACAAACAGAAGTATTGTTTTTCTTCTTCTGGAAAGTTTGTGTAACATCAGGATTCCTTTGCAAAAAAAAAATACTCCCTAATAATAAGATAGAAAGAAGAGTATAAAAAACAAATAAACAAACAAAAAACCTCCCCCCAGGATAAGAATCTAAGATTCAGCAAAAATAAATTTTAAAAATGATATTTCTAGCCCTTGTGTTCACAAAGAAATGCACTCCTCCAGATTCTTGATCTGTATTTTCTAGGACTCCTGTCTAGTCCTGTCTGTGACATTTGGGATCAACCACTTTGGTGTGTTTGGATGCCAATTCTAACTCCAGTGCGGTGCTCTGAGCCTGTCAGGTTTAGAAATGTTAATGGAGCAGTTCTTGATAAATTATCAGATAAATCCGGCCAGATCCAATCTGGGCTGCAAATTCATCCTTTCCTCCCTGCTGTAACCCTCTGTTCCTGCAACAAATATGATACTACCCCCAATTTTGTTTTCCTCTGCCCAAGCTATAGTCCCAGAAGGGTGCAAGAAACTGTCCTATGGGGTAGATATGCTCAGCAGGTGGCCAGTCTTGAAACAAAAGAAATTTGTTTTGTTTTGAAATTTGTTTTCTCAATTTTGAGAAAAATTATTTTTCTCAAATCAGCATAGCAATGACTGCATAATGAGTTAATTGTTGGTAATGGGGAATTTAATGCTGGGTAAGAAGAATGACATCAGATAACAATACGATTGTCCGATAGTCATGTTAGAAATCATTCACATCTCCTTGCAAACCAAAAAGGATACTTGACTCATAAAAAACTTCTTATTTTCTTTTAACAAACAGGAAATTCAGAATTAAACTTGGAATTAAATTCTTAGTTATTCAGAATTACATCTCTTTCACAGTATGTGTGAAGGTTGCAAGGAAAAAATGTGTGCATGTTGCACCCCTGGACACCATTTTTACAGCTGTATTCCTGCCCTGGAATAACTCTGCTGAAGCCAACACAGAGGAGAGTGATTTGTGGCCCATCTTCTCCAAAGGAGTTTCAAGTTCTCCTTTTTACCAGGCCTTGTTTTCTGTTCAGTGCAAAGCGTGCTGCACACCTGCATCAGACTCCTTGCCACCACGACATAAAGCATCTCTCAGAGCAGCAGCAGGGCTGAGGGGGCTCTTACGAACCCTTGCCCACTTTCTGTACAAAGGCCCAAATATTATGTCTACATTATATACACAGCAGCATCCATCTCCTTCTCGGAGTGCTGCTGGTGAGGTCCCCAGGCGGGGGGGAGCAGGGAGCAGAGCTCAGCCTGCACCACGCTGCACAGCACACAGTCTGTGCAGCTGCACTCCAGGTGAACTTTTCTCTTGCTAAATGATGGCAAGGTAAGGGATTATTTTTCCTTCACTGTGGCAAATGTTCTGCCTTCATTCTCAACACATGTCCCAAATATTTCCATGTTCTCAAGATAACTTCACAGATAAGGGGTTATTTGACTGTGCCAAATTGTGGCATTTGTTCTACATGATGTATAACTGGCAAATATTTACACAATTAACATCTGAATTCAAGCATACTTTAGTAGTACAAAGATGTGATTAGATTTTTTAATGGACATAGCTCCTACTTTCCAGCAAAGATTTAATAGCTGAGTCCTGCAGGGAAGTCTCCATTTACTGAATTTTTATAGCTTTAAAAATATCCTAGGGTACATTTTCTAGCATGCAGCATGGCACAACACAGAATTTAAATGAAATACTGTATTCAAAAGGAGTGAAAAAAGTGTATATTGTCACTACTCTCATCCTTTCCTTCCTTTTTGAGCCAAAATCATGTAAATGAGTGGTACTGACAATGGGCATGGCTCTGGTAGTTGGTAGCAACATGATTTTTTTTCAGCCTGCAGATCTGGAAGAAGGTGCTAAGAGGCTCTGAGCATGCCTTGGGGTACCTCCTCAGCCTTTTCCACTCCACTGGAGACCTGCTGGCATCTCCAGAATGCAGTGAGCAACAGGCTCACACAGCTGTTTTAAAGCCTCCTCAATCCCAGTGCACACAGGTAGACAGGGGCAGTGGCACTGGCATGGACCTTTCCCTTTTGCCCTAACATGTGCATCTTTGGCTGCTACCAGAGCTCCAGCTCAACGTAGGTGACTCTGACCCCTACCAGGTATCCCAAGGGTTCTGGGTTCCCAGTATAACAAGCTCTGGTAAAAGTTCATGAGCTGCAGGAGACAGCCATTGGGACTTCCCATAAACTTCTTCCAGTTTGGTTTTTAACCAAATGTACCTTTTCTGCCTTTACACCATTGCCCTCAAGATCAGAAAGTGGCTCCCAAGCTGACAAGAGGGCAAAGGTCAACTTGCCCATATATGCACTTGGAGATGGAGAAATTAAAATAAAACAGCAGAATCATCTCAAATTGTAAACCCCACCATCGTCTTCCACTTCTTCAAACAGTTAAATAAACTGCAAAATACCCAAGTTGGTTTTGGTGGGAAGAAAACTCAAACCAAAACATATGCAAGGTGTTTCATCCCTAATGACAATAAGGCCAGTCAGTGGTCAGATGAATAACTCTCCGCGTGCTACCGAGGGTTCAGACTATGAATCTGATATAAGTAGCTGGGTGTGCCATAACTGCAGAGTCAGCATCTTGTTTTGAAAGGACTCTGGCAAATCCTGCAGGAACATTTCAGTACTAGATGGTGTTGCTATGGGCACCAAAGGGAAGCTTAATATAAGAGAAACTGTCTTAGGAATTCATGGGGGATGGGTGTAAACAGTATGTGTACATAGGAACCAGAATGTCCCTGGCACTAAAAAGCAAATAGCATTTTTGGGTTTTTAATGTTCTGCTAATAACATTTTAGGGTAGGTCTTTCCAGAGGGACAGTATAAGTTGGTACCTTTTTTTCAAGTTGCTTGAAGTGAAATGTAGGTAAATAGATGATCGAGATATCTGTATCCTGTGTAGTAGAAACATAATGAAATCTGGATGCTACAGATAGATATAATTTCTCTGTAAAAACAGATGTTAAAAATGGGAACAGAAAATGAGGGAAATTGAAGAACTGCAGTTCTCTCTAGCATTCGGGAAAGAAGATGCCACTCTGCATTTAAGTACAGTTCAAACTTTATTCAAGAACCACATCGGCAAGGGACAGCCAGATGATTTAATTCACAGTTGGATTTCTCCCATTCTGGCTCTCTCTCTGCCAGTGTAGACTACCTCAGTAGATGAAAAGAACGAAAAAGTACCCACTGTAGAATAATGGCAAGTATATCTCAAGACAGACAAAGAGAATGCAAAATTAAATTCTTGATGTGAAAAGAATGGGACAATGAGCCCCTCTCCCCAAGATACCTTTGGAAAGGATTCCATTTCAGTGCTTTCTTTCTTGCTTGCTTGCACTATTTTTCATTGATGCATACCAAAGAAAGCCTGAAGGCTTTTTATTATTTCTTATTTTCTTCTACCTTTTAGTATGTGATATAAGTTCTTTTTTTAAATATTATTTTACTGCCAGTGTTAAAGCAGTTCCCATTTTCCTAGTTTGTTTCTGACACCTAGCTGTGATCAACAATGCTTCTCCACTGAATCACTTCTTTCATCTATTCAGCCTCTGTTACTTCCCTTATCTGATCTCCCCCCTGCACCAGCTTACCTCTCATTAACCCTCAGGGTTCCAAACACATTGTATCTCTCCTAAAGATACATATTTTTATTCAGACATAAGTCATTTTTGCTTGCTAGCTACAGGTTCCATAATTCCCTAATAGAATAGCTGTGTGTAGTACATACTCTTTATGGTACGGTGAACAATAAACCAAGACATTAATTTATACTTGTGCATTGTACACTGTTCCACTTCACCTTTCCCCCCTCTGAGCTGATAGTCAGATAAAATCCAATTCTTTTTAATGTAAGAAGTATAGTTCAATCCACATGTAAAAATCTGCTTGACTAGCAGTTTTGTTTGACCAACAAAATTAATATTTTCTAGGAGTCACTTTAACCCATTGCAGTATATTTAAAATCATGTTTTAACTTTCAGAAGTAGTGGTTGTGATACATTAAGCTCAGTTTCTGCTACTATAAGACATACAGAAAATTTCTAGGAAATAAGCACTCTTTTACCTACACTAATGTATTATGGCTTGTTTTCAGTTGTACGACTACCTTCACTTCTGAGGATGAAAAATAAGCAAACCCAAGAGATTTACCACCTGAGTTTTAGCTGTAACTTTTGTGATTGAAACAGGTGAAAGCAGCTGGAAGTATATCCAGCTATTCATGTAGACATTCCTATCTGCTATCCCTCCAATTAATTGTGTAACCCAGCTCCAATCATGAAGTCAGATAAAATTCATGTAAAGTTTTTGGAAATGTGTGGTGTGTAGCAGGAGATGAGTGTGTAAGTTCAGATACACATGGAGAAAGCTCATTGCTCATATAAAATACCTGTGTCAGTAAACTTACACAGGCGTCTATATTTACGAAAAATTAAGGGAGATATGTAAATATGGGGAGACTATATAAATAACTTCAGAATTCATTATGGGTGCATAAAGAAAACCTATTTTGGAAAACACATTTGTTCCTTGCTATTCTATATGTTATTAGCATTGGTTCTAAATAGAGGTTATTCAAGAATCATAGGAAGTTAATACAATGCTGTGTTAATACATTAATGGGTATATTTGTTGGAATCCGGTGGAAGTTTCCATGCATGAATGTCTCAACTTCAAAACTTAAAATTGGATGATTTGATGTTTCTAAAACACAAATGACTCTTTCTTTTTTAATTTAGGCAACATTTACCCTGATTTTATTGTGTAACTAATCATTATAACTTGATTGTACAAAATATAAAAAGAAAAATTCATAGTAAATCAATACATCTTTCATATTTTTAAACGAAATGTTTATACTGGTTTACTGTAAACTTTTTCAAAATTCAGTAAGATTTTAGCACAATTCAGTGCAGTCTTTTAAGCAAAAACAAATTACACTCAAGAACATTCTCATAGATAATAAAAATAATTGCCTTCACTAAAAATTTCAAGTTCGTGCCAGAAGCAAAATAAATATTTAAGTTACATTTTGTGCAAGTATTCCTTGCTAATTTAATCCTCAGAGATACTCAGTTCTTTATATCTTAATCACTCCTTCATCTTGTATTTATTACTTCAAATGGTTAGTTTTCTATTACAGAGGAACTTGTTGCTGTATCAAAGGCTTAATTGAGCTCCTTTTAAAAAATCATGATTGTCACTATAAAATCATGCATCCACAGTAAGTGTGTTTATAGAGAACTTACAGCTTTACATTTCACTTAGAAAAAAAGCCTTATACTTTCCTGCAGGTTCTGAATGCAGATTTACTATAAAATAAGTGAATAATAATACCAGGTTATTTTGGAAAGTGTTCTTTCATGCAATCCCTGCATTTAGCACAATCCCAAAATGGCAGCCCAACAGGTGGTCCTTTCATAGCCTTCAGCCCAAACAATCAGGACAAAAAGGACACCAAGAATCGAATGTTCTTCAGGATTTAAAAAGCTGTTCACTTCCCTTTGTTCATTTTCAGATTTAGCCATGTTCATTATTGTTGAGCCACAAATGCAGGACATTCTTTTTTGACATTTTGCCATAAATAGACACTGACTGGGGCTGACTAGCCAGCTAGCTGCTTTGTCACATGCAAGCGGAAACTACTTCACAAAGCGAATGCATTCTTGGTGACTCAGTGGCCCCGGCAAGCACCGGTTGTGACATGCGGCAAATCTGGCAAAGTCTAGGTTAACAAAAGTATGGGTGACAAAGGCTGAAGTTTCTCTTCCTATATTTTCCTCCACAGTAAGTATTTAATTCTGGCCTAATGAATTTGCCTGGAAGACTGGGTGACATTGACAGCCTCTTGAAACTCTGAAAATATACTTTTGCATTGTGGGCTCTCTTTGGAGGGAACTGTTAGTTAACTGGTAATGACAGACTTCGGGGTGAAATCTAATGTTTCTCTGTATTTTAAAAGTTGTGAAAGTTTCTCATTACAGTGATCTCAGTCTCAACACCCATAATAAAAGCTAGGCCTGGTCCTGTGGGTCTTTAATGACGCAAGCAGCCCTTGCAGCTGCCTTCACTGTGCTGCAAGGAATTACTCTCACAAGTAATGAGCACAGAAACACAGATCAAGCTTTTTCCTTCATGTGTATGACTAAGTGTGTAAAGCATATCTTGTAAAAAAGGCGGAGCTATCTATAATGGTGCCTCACTGTTCAAGAATAGTAAGTGAATTTATCTTCAAATTTTTAAATTGCCAAGTCGAATCCTCTTTGCTACTGTGTATTTTAAATGCAGTACACACAGGGATTTGTTTATTTTTAGTTTTAGTTTTGGTTTTTGTCTGTTTTTTAATTTTTTTGACATCTCATGACAAGTTAAAAAATTCCACTGTCTCCCACTGCTATTACCTTGGAGATTTTCCAGTGCTCATCTGAGTCCACGGTTTCTGACCCCTGCTGGGATGTGGATGAGACCTGTGTTTGTAACAGCCCTAGTGCGTGGGATGAATGTTTGATACTAGACCCTTGTTAACCTCTTAGATTGAAATTAGACCCTGTTAACCTCTTACTTTCAGCATTAAATTTTTGGTGGAAAATGTGATTTGCTTCAAACTGTCTTATGAAAAGCTATGATGCAGATATAAATAAGAGATTAATGCATTTTAATTTTAAAACATCTAAGTGAAGAATTGCTTATAAAAGTTTAAAATTATATTGGATCACTGCTGATAACAATTGCAGCACAGGCACAAGTCTACATGTGTCTTTCAAGCTCTACGGTCTGGAAGAAAACAACCTGAGGGTAAAGACATGATCTTGCCTATGTTAGTTAGGCAGCAGCTATGTTGAACAGTGAATTTTTGCTCTTCAGTTCAAAAGCCAGAAATTAGCAATGGAAAAACTCCATGTTAAATAGGTTAGTGAATGAAGCCAATGTTCAGTTCTGTTTGTCATCTGGATGTTTGTTTCACGGTTTACCTGAGCCCACTGTACGTGGAGGAACCAGTTTATAAATGAATGAGGGGGGGAAAGCCAAGACCTGCTGTTGACAGCCTGAAGATACTTGGGCAGACCTCTTCACTGTAGGTCTTCCCTTCCAGGGAAAACATCCATTGGGGTGTTTTCCTTGCAAACCTTCACGGAGGGCTGTGAGTACTCACGGTGTTCCTCCAAAGGAGGAGGCTCCTTGCCTTTCTTTGTAGTACAGAAGCAAAATTTTCCAACTTTTTAATATATCCATGTAAAATCCACAACCCTCATAGATTTCAAGGGAAACCAGTTAGTAAAATGTTTAGGCACCAACCAGTCAAAATGATTACTGGGTTCTAAATGATGAATAAACACTGTAAGAGGATTTTGGCTTATTTCAACCACAAAGTACACACAGACCATAAGAGCTGGCTTGTAAAAAAACACAGTAAAATGACACAAAAGAGGGACTTGATGCTCTTTCCACTCTTAGCTTTATTTATTTTATTCTAGCATTACTATCATTGCAAATTTCCCTAACAACTATTTTAAATCAAGATATCTTTCCTTAATAAAAGTATTTTTATAAAACAGATACATATATTTTTCCATACTAAAGTCCAAGTTCCAAGCTAAAAGTGGAAAAAAAAATATTCTGTTTGTGTGGGAGTGCTGATTTAAAAGAAGAAAAGTAAGAGTTACAGGATACAGAGAAACTTCACTAGAATATATCAAATAGCACTGAAAGTCAAGTAATGGGGAGGTAGAAGCAGGGAAGCATCCAGCTTTACCTCTCTCCAGACAGCAATGAGTCTCTTGCAAATTTAGCTGTCAGAAATGATCGTTTTGTTTTCAACAAGTGGCATTACTTCCTCTTATACTGGAATTAAAATTGATTAAAATTGATTCATTACTTTTCAATATTTCCCACACTCCTTCATCACTTTCAGTTTGAAAACACTATTTTAGTGAAACAGGAACAGATAGAAAGAGCATATGTTTCTGGGTTTTGTTTTTGTTTCTTTCTTTGAGACGTCAAAGTATTAAGATGAAATACTGGCATAGTAGCTCATTTTCCTTTAAAGAAATGCTTTCAGAAATTATGTCTTCCTTGAGGACTGAGGTTTCTTTAAATTTTTTTACTGATTTTCCTGGGGGGGAAAAAAAGGCAACAGAATAACTATAAATTCTTAAGCAGCCACAGTGGTTCAAATCAGAACAAAACTTTTGCTATGCTGCTTGAGAGGATTTCCCATTTGAAGTCTGGCTCCTGCTTTTGGACTCACCTGGATGAAGGACAGTGAGCAAGCAGTGATGCCAAGTGGTGGGACTGGCCCAGGAGCAGAGCCAAGCAGGACAAGAAGCCTGTGACAGGCAATGGCCTGCAACAGAAAGCAGAGTGCACTGATGGTTCAAGGAGCTTGTGACATTTCTTGGTGAAACCACCTGCAGCATAGCTCTGCCTGCACTTTGGTTCCAGCAGCTGTATAACTGTGTTTGGATTCAGCTGCAGCACCAGTTTACCTAAAGTCTTGCAGCAGCAGATTACAGTATAATTCAGGCATCTACTCTGTAGGATTACTAAGAAAAGATTGTATTAGAAAGTCTGCTTTTTCTTCCAGATACATTATGTGAAAACATCATTTTAAGTGTAGGACCCAGACACATCCCTAACATTTCTTGATCTGTCATGACAGCAACCTTGTAAGACAGTCTTCATGATTCCCATTTAATTACAGGAAACTGATGGACAAAGCATAGAAAAGTCAAATGGTTTGCACAAAGCTTCACCAGTAACTTGTGGAAAGCAGTGCTAAATCTCAACAGAGAATTATAACCATCATTTCTCCCAGAACACAGAAGTTTTTATTTAGTCTAATTGAATTCTTTGCTTTTCAGTGTTTCTACCCGCTTGTATTTCAGGCGTTTGCTGACTCTTGTTCAATTGTAGAACCCCACATGAAGCCAGAGCGTGTTGCTTTAAAACAGAGACTAGCATGTCATCCCTATATAGACCCACTGCCAAAGACCAAGGACTTCCCTTGTCCCAGTGGGCTTTTTCATATGTTCCAGTAATGAGAAGATCACCAAATGCATGGCAGAAAAAGGGAGGATGAAGGCAGTAATCTGAGCAAGGAAGAGCAGGTGGGAAAGGTAGCGGTGATTGCATAACTCCATTGTCAAGAATGGGAGTAACTAAAATAAATACAAAGCAGCTGGAGTCACAGGGAACATTCTAGGATAGGGTGAGAAGGAAGGCAGTGTTTCTTTCCTGCCATGAAGGTATGCCATGTTCTGGGTGATGAATATCTGCTAAACCTGTTTTTCTAAATCTTGCTGTAGTAAATTTTTTCCTTCAGAAGGAAGTAAGCAGGCAACATTCACTGTTGCCACAGAGCAGTCTTTGAATGACTGACAAAGTGAAAAGATATAACAAATATTTTGTAAGTAATAAAATCTGTAGAGTTGCAAAAATGACTATGTATAACAGTCTTCATAAAAAACTAGATTCTGAAGCTGATTCCTTTCACAGTTAATCCTACAAGAGCCCTGTACCCTCATTATAAGCTGCAACACTGACATTACTTGCGAGAAAATTGGTTCCTGAAGCCTGTAGTCATTGCAGGCAGAATCATGGAGCTCTGTGTTGCTAGGAGTCAAAAACACCTTTTTCTGAAACATTCTGAGGGACTAATAGTCTGGTTTTCTTCTGCACGGAAACAGCTCTCCTCTATGCATTTAATGACCTGATAACCCTTAGACTTCTTGGTGTCTGTGCAACCTGCAGCAGCAGCCTGTCAGAGTCATGTAACCAAAATTGGTTCCTTCCTCTCTGGTCAGACTGCTGCTTCTTTGTTTTCATCTCCTCCGTACTAACAACTGTGTAGCATCCTGCAAGGTCAATCTCTGGTACTCTCCTTTGGCACATCTTGTGTCCTCCTGGTCTCTTCTTTACCTGTACAACTATCTATGCTGGGTAAGTGTGTTTTCTGCAGCTCCAACACCTGGAACAATCTTACTTTGTCTCCTGTTGACTCTCTGTCTTATTTCAAATTGCATTTGAAATAGCTTTTCACCTTTTCTATACCTATTTTTCCTCTTTGCTGTTTGTTAGACTTATTAGAGGCACTCAGTGAAGCACTTTGGCACAGCTAAAAGACAAGTCCATATACACATGTCCTGTATTAAACTGGAAATCACAGGCCAGAACAGTTTGTTACTTGATACGTGTTATTGTAAAAGCAAAGCAGAGATGAAGTATTCCCTGTAAGTATGAGTTCAGAACTGATGCTTCCCTTAACCTGCGCTGGAGGTTGTATCAAAACTGTTTCTCCATGTTGCAATTAGCATCAGCAACTTTTAATACACTGATTTTTAAATGCTCTCCATTTTGCAGTGGCTTTCCTCCTTTGCTGTTCAGGAAATGTATTAATGAAGAATTGTGAGAGGACAATGTTTCTCATCCCCACAACGTAAGAAATGTTTTTGTCGTAAGCCATCACAATGTCAGTGAAGATTTTTCACTGCACTGGAGAATTCCTGTACTGTCTCACGTTAAACTGTGGTAGATAATTCAGCAAGTGTGATGTTGCACCCTGCAGCTGAAGTTACAAGCAGTACAATGTGCTTAGCTGTGTAATCTGAACAGGCTGCCTTCCCACAATGGTAGTTTAGTCTGTATTAAACAGAAGGCTCTTTCTGCCCTCCTATCCCATTTTATGATGCTATATTTGGTGGCAACAAATTCTGAAAAATTAATGTGTACATGAATGCAACAATCCATATATTTTCTTTCTTTCATGAGTTTTGTGCAAAGGCTATTGTTCAGGATTTGAGCTTGTTTGATACTTTTTGGCCTGAGAAGTGTCTGGTTAGTGAAACTCCTTGTTAGTTTTCTTCAGATTTATTAATGGTGGCTGCTGTGACTGATCACAAAATTAATCCCCTGCGAGGTGGTCAAGCAAAACAGTTGGCATACTTAAGCAAACACCTATAGTATGATGTGTACAAAATTGCTAGCATGAAATTGTACCTCTCATTACTGTAATAACTGCTGACAACTTGCTTTCTTGCTAATATACATACAGGTTACATGCATGAAGCTCAAGCTACATAAGGCAGAGAGGTTGGAGTACTAGGTAATTGATGGCACTTTCTTCATTCTTGAATGATTTGGATCATTTCGGGTCTGGTGTTGACAACGATTCTTCTGTATAAAGACAACTACAATACAGGTTCTTCAAACTACTCAGAAATAAAAGAGAGCAAGAGCTAGGTTTACAGACCAGCACTTGGTAAAGACTTGCTTGTGCTATATGTCTTTTCTGGGAAGCAGCTAGCTAGACTCCATTGGTCTTGACAGCTCAAAGGGGAGTAATGGTTTCCACCAGATGCAAAATTCTATATGTATAAACTGAGTATAAAATAATGTTGCATATGCATGTACATGTGCATAAAAGACTATGTATTATAGACTTACTAGAATTATCATATAACAGGTACAGAGGCATAGCTTTTATTCTCTCAAAAGTGTTAGTAGGTGTATAATTCTAGCTTTGAGCCAAATGAGTTTGTGACAATTGATTTAGCCTGGCTGTTGCTACAAAACTTCATAACAGAGCATATTGTAGAACCGGTAAAATGGGTCATAGTTAAGTAAGAAATTTTATTATATTTATGTATAAACAACTTATTTGTATTCATAGTAGATTGTCTCCATGAATCTATTCTTGTCTCAGAGCCAAATAGAAATTTAATGTCATTGTTATGTTTAGGTGAACATCACGCTCTTATATTCCCCTCTGTTTGGCCTTGAATAAAAATCAGAGCAACAATAATATAAATGGTATGAAAGTAGTCATGAACAGTAGCCCATCTGTACTGGACAGAATTCTACAAATCAATTAGATGGTCATAAAAAGCTAATCAGATGTGGATGAATCAACCGTGGAAATAAAATAGATTGAACTCTTATCTTTATTGTTCATGTAGAACCCTTTTTAATAATCAAGATGGGTAAACTACAGTAATTAACCTTTAAAAATTTAGATGATTTCCAAATAATAACTTCAAACAATGCCTATTTTTTTCATTGTTATTTTTAAGTGTTTTGCCCATGACAAGGCAGTTTCATTACAAGAAGAGGTAGTTGTTTTGTAGTTGTGCTTTCTTTTTTCTTATTTATCAATTGTTAGACTTTCTACAGTACATAGCTCCCACCTCTCACCCATCAGATAGCACTTGAAGTCAGAAGAAATCAAATTCATATATCCTAGGAAGCATATATCCTCTCCTGGAGACCACTTGAGTTGGGTCTCACTGCTCTTGGGTGGGATAGATTATTATCATCAAATCCTATTCCTAGCCATAGGAGCATCTTATCTGGGCTAGGGCAGTGCTGGCAGCAAAGGCAATGTGTAGCCCAACACTTTTGGACAGGTTATCTGGATTCTTGGCAACCCACAGGGCTGGGGATAGGTTCATACACTTTCTGCCATACTTTGAGGTAGCAAGGAATTGGGAGAGGATTATATGGGTTCAAGCTATAGCATGACTGAAGAGAGATCCCTACAGCTACAGAAGCCTGGAGTACGCAGTAAGTCTTCAATAGGAAGGGTTAGAGGAAACAGTTGCTTTTATGGGGGAAGGGAAAAAGTTATCTGTAAGGGAATCTTTCTGCAGACTTTTTTTTACCTCTTCAAAGCCTTCTCTCAAGGTCTTCATTCAGGAGACTGAAACAGAACAAGAGTTTAAAGAGTTAACTTAGAAGGCAGAAATCTTGTCCTGGGAGAAACCTGGTACCTTGCTTTAAGGAATGTGTGGGGTTGTGTTCTGAATGTGCCTACATTAAAATACAGCAAAGATAGATTGCTCTGTTCTGTTCTAGTGAAGGATAGCTAAAACATCAACATAAATAAAGATAGAAGTATGAGGTGATAGGGGGCGATGAATCGGAGAAGCTTGCAAAACCTCCACCACGGAGTCAGCGAAACAAAGAAAGTTGAAAAGTTCATCCAAGGAAGAAGAGAGAAGAGAAGCCCCCTGTGAGGCTGAAGAGAACAGAAGACCACCCATTATAACCAGAAGTTACCCCAAAAGGATGACTCCGCCTCAAACTCCGCCCTAGCCCCGCCTATTGTGAATAGTATAATTATGTGTCAAAATCTAATGAATATGTATGTAAAGATGTTGTAACTCCTCATGAGAATTGTATAAATTACCTGACTTTTCACTGACAACTTCAGAGCGTCTTTGTCCGGTGAGAACTGGGAGCTCTCCAACATTGTAAACAATAAATACCTTTGCTGTTTAAAGGCTAAATTCTGTCTCTAAACAGTTTTATTATGCCTCTTTGGGCATCAAGACGATGGCTCAGCATCTGTTACTGTAGAAAACACTTTGTTTGTTCTCACTGGTGCAAAAGATTTGTAAACTGGTCAATCAAAAATGTATTTTTATTCAGTATTTTGACTGTCCTTCAAATAATTCACCTTCAGCATTCTGGGGTTAAAATTTCTCAGTGGTGTTGTAAGATCTTAATTAAAACAAAAGAGATAACTTATGATGTATTAAAAATAAATAAATAATCCAGCACTGATCACAATACATTGGATGGAATGGCGAATGATTTGAGTTTCCTAAATTACTGATATTACCTGCTGATATGAGGGCTGTTCAAAAGCGCACTTCACTTTTGGGTTTATTTATTAAAATCCTGCACTCAACTGTAAGAAATTAGCCTCCTAGAGATGAATCTCTCCCTACTCAGAGGAGCCTGAAGCAACAAAACCAATCATGCACACACTGCAGAACTGCACAGTAACCCAAGCTCCAATGTTTTATTACATCTCTCACAGAAGGTGTTAAACAGCAATGTGAAGCATTCCTAAGGGAGACAAATGTTCTTGGCTTAAAAGTGATGCTTTTAGATATTTTCCTCAAATAATTAATGCCAAATTTAGAGTGCTGTACAATTATCCTTTTTATCTTGTAACTGGAAGCCCTTAATAACTGAGATGAAGTGTGAAACAGGCTATTGGACTCTGACAAAACCTGGAAAGATCACTAGATCAGCTTTCAGGTAAGCATAAATAAGGAGACGGAATGTCTAATTTTATCTGTGAATTTTACATATTGAAGCTAGGATTAAAGTCTGTCTTGAGTTCCTGCAGCGGAAACAAAGCTATCCTTTCAATTCTTGGTTAGCTACAGAGATTTTTAGCATTTCTTTTAGACCATGCACCTTGAAAGAGCAGAAGAGATGCAGCTCAGGTAAGTGCTTTGGCAACCTGGAATGCTTTGCAATCTCTCTCCAGCAGGACATAACACGGTCAATCTCTCTTTCCCAGCTGGTTTACAGCACAGTAAGGTTGCTGTTGTTGATAGCATGGAATAGTTCTCTACTTGAACAATGGTACACCTGTGCTGGGTAATTAAGCAATGCAATTCCTAATTGCCTGGAATTTTAATATGTATAGATTGGAAATGTGTGGGAAAGGTTCACAGAATTTCCTCTGAACTCTGTGAAATATGATCCTGCAATGGATTTCAGTTGTATTCAGTGCAAGAGTTCCTCAATGGGGAAACCTTCCATACAGAACTAATATTGTGTAACCCAAATCTGGGTGGGTTTTATTTATTGCCTAGTTCAGGGTTCACACTGTCCTAAGAGAATTGCTTTTCTTACTCCTGTGTGACTTCAGGAACAAATGGTATTTGTGCATTGACTGATGTCAATAGGATTTCCACTACTGAGTGGAGGAGGTGAGGGTGGGTAGTGATGCTGGGACCTCCTCTTAAATGCTGGCAGTGCCCTGACAGACCTCCTGTTTCTGAACAGAGGAGGGCTGGTGGGAGATGTGGTGGTTGAAGTCTGTCTTGGATAGTGACCACAAAATGATAAGGTTTTTGAATTCTCAATGAAGTACGGAAGGGGGTCAACAAAACTTCTGCCTTGGACTTCTGGAGGAGGACTTCAGCCTGCCCAGGACACTGGTTCAGAGAGTCCTTTGGGAAATAGTCCTTAAAAACAAAAGGGTCCAGGAAGGCTGGACATACTTTAAAAAGGAAATCTAAAGGGTGCAGGGGCAGACCATCCCTATGTTGAGTGAGTTGGCAGGGAAGACCATCAGCCCAGATGGACAGGGAGCTTTTGCTGGAATACGGGGACAAAAAAGAGTTTATAACCTTTGGAAGAAGGGATAGGCAACTCAGGAAGAATACAAGAATGTCATTAGGTCATATAGAGTAAAAATTAGAAAGGCGAAAGCTCAGCTATTACTCAATCTGACCACTGCTGTGAAGGATAACCTAAAGTGTTTCTATAAATACATTAACAACAAAAAGAAGGCCAAGGAAAATCTCCATCCTTTTTTGGATGCGGAGGGGAACATTGTAACTAAGGATGAAGAAAAGGCCAAGGTACTTAATGCTGCCTTTGCCTTTGTCTTCAACAGAAAGACCAGTTATCCTCAGGGAAACTGACTCCCAGAGCTGGTAGACAGAGACTGGGAGCAGAGCAGATGCCCTGGAATCCAGGAGAAACCAGTTACTGACCTGCTGTGCCACTCAGACACACTCAAGTCTATGAGTCCTGGTTAACCAGGGAGGTACCAGACTGGAGGTTGGCCAATGTGATGTACATCTACGAGGACTGGAAGGAGGGTCTGGGGAACTACAGGCCTGCCAGCCTGACCTTGGTGCCAGGGAAGGTTATGGACTAGATCGCCTTGAGTACCATCATGTGACATGTATAGGACAACCAGAGGATCAAGCCCAGCCAGTACAGGTTTTTGAAAGGTAGGTACTGCTTGACCAACCTGATATCCTTTTAAGACCATGTGACCCACACAGTGGATGAGGCAAAGGCTGTGGATATGGTTTACCTGGGCTTCAGCAAAGCCTTTGATAGTGTCTCCCACAGCATTTTCCTGGAGAAACTTGGACGGGTGCACTGTTTGCTGGGTAAAAAACTGTCTGAATGGCTGGGATCAGAGAGTGCTGGTAAATGGTGCTACATCTAGTTGATGGCCAGTCACTATTGGGGTTCCCCAGGGCTCAGTATTGGGGCCACTCTTATTAAATACCTTCATTGATGATCTGGATGAGGGGGATCAAGTGCACCCTCAGCAAGTTCACAGACAACACTAAGTTGAGTGGAAGTGCTGATGGGCTGGAAGGTAAGAGGGTGCTGCAGAGGTATCTGGAAAGGCTAGATTCGTGGGCCAAGGCCAACTGTATGAGGTTCAGTAAGGTTAAGTGTCAAGTCCTGCACTTGGGTCACAACAGCCTCAGGCAGTGCTAGAGTCCTGGAGAAGAACAGCTGGAAAGCAGCCCAGCAAAAAGGGACTTGGAGGTGCTGGTCAACAGTGGCTGAACATGAGCCAGCAGTATGCCAAGGTGGCCACCAGGGTCAATGGCATCCTATCAATGGCACACTATCAAAAATAGTATGACCAGCAGGACCAGGGAAGTGATTGTCCCTCTGTACTTGGGCACTGGTGAGGCCATACCTCGAGTACTGTGTTCAGTTCTGGGCCCTTCACTACAAGAAAGACACTGAGGTGCTGGAGTGTCCAGAGAAGGGCAATGGAGCTGGTGAAGGTTTTAAAGAGTAAGTCATATGAAGAGCAGCTGAGGGACCTTGGATCGCTTAGCCTGGAGAGGAGGAGGCTCAGGGGAGACCTTATTGCTCTCTACCACTACCTGAAAGGAAGTTGAAGAAAGATGAGTCTCAGTGTCTTCTGCCAGGCAACTAACGACACAACAGAGGAAATGGCTTCAAGCTGCTCCAGGGGAGGTTCAGGTTGAACATAGAAGAATTTTTTCACTGAAAGGGTGGTTAAGCATTGGAATGGGCTGCCGAGGGAGGTGGTGGAGTCACCATCCCTGGAAGTGTTCAAAAAACAACTGGATGTGGTACTCGGTGCTACAGTTTACTTGGCATGGTGGTGTTTAGTTAAAGGTTGGACTTGATGACCTTGGAAATAATTTCTCACCGTAATGCTTCTATGCCTTTAACATTACTGGGATTATGTATGCTGGAGGACGGTGAAATGGACCACTCGAGTGACATACAAAATGCATCTGTACAGTTTTATCTATGTGTAAGTTCTTTTCTGGAGTGAACAAGCACATCTAAACCACTTCTTCCTACAGTTCAGAATCAAACCTGGCTTTTTGCCAAGTAAGAGATGTTGCTGTAGCAAGCAGCAGCCACAGCAATGCTTCTCTGAAGACAGGCCTCTGGATGCCAAGAGCAGCCTGAGAAGAAAACATTATATAAGGGAAGTTATTCTCAGTAGTACATAGCTCTAGCTGGAAGTGGAGAAGGAAAAGATGATGTGTAACAAGGATATAAAGTTCCCTTCTTAAGAACACTTCCATGCAACTGTTTGAAGGCAAGAGCGCAGATCAGCCCAACATTAGTAAAAAAGGTATTGGTCAAGCTGTTGAGACATGTCAACAAGATAGTAAACACTGCCTCTGTTTTTACTTCATCTGCAGCTACCTTTCGGATTACTTCAGCTACTGCAGCCCCACTACTCAGCAAGCACCGTAGTGCTTCAGATGCAGAGGAAGAACAGCATAAGTGGTAGTTCTGGAAAATGGATGGTGTAAGAGGTCTATCCTGCATCCACATTATTGTGGGTCTGTGGTGGATTGGGTATCTCGCTTCTTTCTGAAGAAACAGTCCTTACAGTAGAAGTTAATTGTAGGAGATCAAACCCAAAGAGACAAAAAGCAAGCAAGGATAAACTGGTAAGACCATTAGTATTGAACACCACAAGAGTCTTGTTCCCCTGTCCCTTTATGCATACAAGTCACCTAGCAGAGGAAGGAAAACTTCCAACTGCTTGGCAACCCTTTGAAACATGCAAGTACTTTTAACATTTGGCTCAGATCAGAGAATATCTTTCCAGTGAATTTTTATAGTACAGGAACATTGGCACTGAGCATTCAAGAAATTAAGAATTTGAAACCAAAGAAGAGCAAAGAACTATAGTAACAAAGCAAGACAAATACCATGACATTTTTCAAGCTTATCCATAGCAAGTTATTTGACAAATTACATTGGGTTAATAAATTACAATCCAGAGTACATCCATCATCATCTCCTTAGCTATTGTCATGCTACAATGTATCTTCATTGTGCTTTTAACCCCTAACTGCTCTGTTGCTGCCATGTTAATAGAGAAGGAGAGTTCCATGGCAAGAGATCTTTCAAGTAGCAGGCAATTCACTACCGAAAAAGCCACTTTGAAACTGCTAATGCAGTCTTTGTAACCAGTCTCTCTTGAGGAAATCACCTTCAGAGAAGCATTAGCTGCAGTTGCTGCAAAAAACGTTAGTCTAGATAAGAACATGAAGTCACAGAAAATGCCTACTATTCTTCAAAGACTGTGTCCAGTCAGTACTGGTCATAACATCTGTCACAGACAGTGATACAGGGACATCAGTGATATGACTGCTGTAAGCAGAGTAGTTAACATAAAACTCCTTCTGCAACAGCTACTTCTCGTCTAAACTGGAATAAAGACAGACAGCAAATAAAGAACTTGTATAAATAAAAAATGGTTTATTAAAACAAACAAATAAAACCAAAGTGTCACAACAAAATCACACTTCAGGGTGTGGGAAAAGGTCTGACTTTAAAATACATAGCCAGCATTCATGCTTCAAAAGTCATGTAAGCATGCAAATGGAAGGGAAATTAGTGCCTTCCTGGCCTGCTCCTCAAAATCTCCCGTCTTTAGAACATATTGAGTTTGTTAGCAAGGTATGAAGATTGAATTCACACAGGACACTGAGGAAGTGAAGAACAGTTGGTTTTATTTACACATATAGGATTTCCATAACCACCTGTCAAACAAATGCAATTTGCTGCATTTCTAACAGCTGTGAAAATGGTGACAAATATGGGGAAAAAATGCAGGTAAGCAGGCATACTGAAAGGTTTTTTGTAATTTTTTCCCCCAAGACAGTTTACTTCTGAGGAAGTATTTCATTTTATTTCACAAGTCTATGCAAACTACTTAGGTGAAAAGTACTCAAAAGACAGCCCTTTTAAATACTTAGTCATAAAGAATTACATGAGAGATATAGCTTTTGTATGCAGGTTAAGACTTTCCACATACAAACAATGCTGCAATCCTCCTTTACAACAGAAGGGAATGGATTATTAGAATGATATTCCTGAAACATTCTTCATTTTAAAGTAACTATTTCATTAATAAGAATGCTTTTAAATGAGTTATTATGAAAGAAAGCCTTCAAGATCATCCAAAAGGAGCTTATATGTATACTTGGTCTTCATTGCTAAAGTTACCTCCAATGCACACTACTCAGGTCTATGGTTTATGTGTAAAGCATGATGAAGATTCTGAAAAGATTTTTTTTTATCGAAGAAGCTGCTCAGCCTCCTTGGACTTGCTTTCTTTTGTTTTCCTCAGCAATGCCTGTTTTATAGCATTGATCTTTTCATCAAGTTCGGCCAATGAATAGTTCTGCTAAAAGAACAAAATGAAAATCACAGTCATTTACATCTTGTAATTATTAGAGAAGTGGTCTAGCACTTGATACTTGAGGTCACTGCATATTGCACTAAGTGACAGAAATACTTTTGCAGAATTGTCTGAATCTAGTCTTTGGCTATTTAAACTTGAAAAAAAAGAATGTAAACTTAGAAGAAACAGACAGACCTAATCACGGATTGATCAATATATCCATGCTACTTCTATTAGATGTTTGTTTAATCTGCCCATAAAAAAAACCAAGAAAACCTTTGATGTTAAAGCACCGGATGAGACTACATAGATCTCATAGAACTTCACTTTTACAGCTGAAGAGTTTTTTCCTATTGTCCAACATCAAGCTCCTCTTAACCTGACAACTTTTTGATGTCTTCTTACACAAACTGGTCATCATCCTTTTTATAAAAATAATTCACCCTATGCAGGATTTTTTTTTTTTCCTCATGTAAACAAGCCTACTTCCTCAAGTCTCAGACAGCCCACATCCCATTCTAAGCATTGTCCCTAGTCCCTCCGTCTCCAAGTGTGATGGTTAGTAACACAGAGCATTCCAGCCACGGTCCCACTTGCACCGAGGATAACTTCTCTCTTGTGGTCTAAGGTACATGGTTAATGTGTGCTCTTATGTGATGGTGTTGTGAAAATGGCAAGTCTTACTGACTTAGGTTAGTATCTGCTACAATGTTGGGTCCTTCTGCAATATTTTTGCTGAGCCAGCCATTTCTACTTTTTTCTCCTCATAAACCAATAAATTGAAAAATAGTTTTAAAAATCAACAAAAACCACTAAGCCACAAAACAAAAGCAGAAGGCATTACTAATCAGAATACAGAAATTGCTTGTTACTCCCAGGTTGATTCACATCATTACAGATTTGTTTTATTCTGTCATCCTTCTAACTGGTAAAAACAACTTACAGATTCTACTACAGATTCTTAGAAGACTCATTTCATTGTAACACCTATTACCTTTCTGACTCTTTCCCTCTTTCTTTGCCAGCAAACTACCCAATACAGACACAGCTATTTCTGAGAATTCAGATATTTGCTTGGTAGAACTTCTGCTTACTTTTCACTCAAAACATCCTAAACTTAAGATAAACAAAAGTTAACAGCACTTACATGGGGAGGTTGAACCTTTCTCCTCTTGCCAGAACAGCTCTGAAGAAAAGACATAATCAAAACATAGGTATTGTTGCACTGACAGAGGACCACAAATAATTCTGTAACAACATTGATAAGAGTCTTTAAAGTATAGAAAAAACACTGACTGCCATTCCATGGATTAAAGAAATTTTTTTTATAATTAAGTACTTTGGATCATGAGAAATACTACTGGAGAAAAGTCAGAACCCGTTCAAACTTCTCCATGCTTGGCAGTCAACAGCTATCAATTTAACTGAAGCTTCCTTCAGACAGAATTGAGCTTTTGAAATATTTATGCAAACTTTAGATAAAATATAATAATTACTGTGCAACACTACTATTGACACCATCACAAGCTTTTCTCCAAACCTCATTCTAGAAAAGACCCAAAGCACTTTCCATAGAAATTTCAGCTCATGAAAGTGTATGTTTTAACTTATGGTTTTCAACAACTTGAAGGAATAGTCTCACAAATAAAGAACTTTATTGGTCTCCAATACAAATTAAAAAAATGAAACAAATTTATAATATTGCCATTGATTTTTAATTGCCGACTCATCTTTGGCTGGTCTCAAGGGAGAAGATACAAATTAAAATATGATCAACAGTAAGAGAGACATTCTTACTGTTACATGTGGAAAGAAGAGCAAGATAACTAACAAGAAATTTCTATAGTCAAGTAGAGCCTAATGTAGTAACGACTAACGTTCTCTTTGTCCAAATATACTTTGGTGAGTGAAGGTTAAGGTGTACTATTCAGAAAGACAGAACTCTGCCTGAAAATCAGAAACAAAGAAACCTAAGTCATAGAATTGCATGAATCATTTGGAAGTTATTCACACAGCTGATGGTTAGTAATTAGATCATGTACAGAAGCCCAAAAGATTTCAGCTGATTTAAACCATTAATGATTTGTATCAAAATCAAAACTTCAGTCAATTTTCTTGACATAGGAAACACTTCAGATTTTAGGGCAGAGGGGAGAAATCCAGCCTCTGAGATATATTTCTTACAAGTTAGTTCAGCTTGGGTGGTTGCAATATTTCCCAATAGATACTATTTTCTTTTGAATGAGAAATTAGCTAGATATGAATGTGAACTTGACTAGATGTCAAGTTCTAGATGGTCCACATATAATATACCCATTATACCAAGCCAGAGTTGTCTATCAAAAGTGTCTGCCCTCTGAGTCCTTAAGTTTTTCTCTGTACATCAAAGATTTAAGCAGAAAAGGCCCAAATGCATTTAGGTATGCCAAAAGAAGGTGAGAGAATTTCTTACTACAGATTGAAAATATTCAGGAGACAGTCCTTCCAGCTCAAGGATTTTATCTTCAAGCTTCTTAATTCTCTGATAAATGTCTTTTGGTACCGGACCACCTAAATACACCAGTACAAATGCAAAGAAATCACAAAAAGCTCGAGTAACTTTTTAAACTAAAAATTGCAAATTTGGCATGTGAATTCTTCAAGACCAGCTATCAACCAGTAGCTGAAACAAAATAAATGGATGGGATAATAAAAAGGAAGGAAAATTAGTATGATTCAGGGTAAAACCTAATTGATAAGCCAGTGACAGTCAGTGAAGACAATAAGACAACTTCAGCTTTTGGCCGAAGTATGTCTGAAAAGATCCCTTGAACAACCAATAATCAGTCTTACAATGCACTGGTCATATATGAAATGCTACCACTTCAAAACTGTGCAATATTTTAGAAAGGGCAGATGGGAAGGCAGAGCACACATTAATTCAGCATTGATATCTAAGATTGTTCTGAAAGGTTAGAGGATAGGTATGAGCTGTGCTTGACAAAAAACAGCATTTGCCTGGCCATAGGTGGGAGAACAGGTGTAGGGAATGTGTGTGTCAAAAGGAATGAAAGAGCACTGGGGGAAAAAAAAATAATAAAAAAAGATCAACCAAACAAAAAAGTCCCAAGCTTCCCCAAGAACCACTCCCCACAAAAAAGCAGAACCCACAACAAAATCCATAGCCACCACAAAGACAACAGCAACAAAAAGCCCACCTCAACCCATTTGCTGTTTTCATCTATACTACAGCAGCTTGGGCTTGTTTCCCCATGTAAAAACAGAACTTTTCAAAAGATCAGTCTTAGCAAGCATCTTACTTACACTAAACAGTATTCCATAAACTGAAATAACTGTTTATTACAAGTACTGGCTATTCCATTTAAAAAGACAGTCTGGTTCTGAACATTGACAACCAAAGCCTTAGCAAACTTTTACTTCTTGTCACCCCTTTCCTTTATTTCTGGGTCTTTTAGACAAGACAATTCTATTCCACAAACTACTGAAATAAGCACCGTTGTTTGTGGGGTTTTAGCCATTCTTCTATTTTGCCCCTTCAGAGAAACAATTTTTCAGGTAGCTTCCCTCCGTCAGTTCTGCTCTCTACTCAACACGCAGCAGCTACTAATTAAATTGGCTAATCTCTCACTCTTAATATTGCTTTCTCTTAATGTAAAGGGAAAAGAGCACTGCTAGCACAGAAGAAGCTGTTCTGAAAAACAGCAGGTGAGTCAAGATTAACTCTTCTGTTGCCAGAAACAAAAACTGGTGAGCAGGTAGGTGAGGCATGTTACCTGGTCAGACTAATACTTTTTTCCACAGCTGCTGGGAGAATTCTATTCAGTATTCAGAAGACAAAAAAAAGGCAAGTGTGTCTGCAGCATGATGCGTAGAAATTTCACTTTACTAGATGAAGATCTGGGCTTCTGTTCTGTTTTGTAAACAATTTTCAAGAAAAACACAAATTCCTCCATGATAAGTGCCTCATTGATTTATATTATAAAAAACTGGGCTGCAGTGAGGAAAGCAACTACCTAAAACACTTCAGTAGCCTGCTGGCTACAGCACTTATTTTAGTGAAAGGTGCGGACTCACGTTTGCATGGCTAAAGGGAAGTACTGTCAACAAGCTTCCCAGATTCTGAGAGATAAGCTTTACACCTAACTATTTCAAGAATCACCCACTGTTAGGAAAAGTTTTCAGTTGTCCTCTGGGTTGATTCTACCCCCAGATCACAAGCTGTCCACAAAGTAGAACAGAGTCCTAACCTCAGCTTTTCCTGTTCAGCGGGTGAAGGCAGGGCAACTCTGGTGGCTGTGAAGAACCACTACCACCAAATATTCCACATTGTTTTAAATCCTGTTCTGAAGTGCCTCTCTCGTTTGGCACCACGAAGTGTACATTTACTAACTCAGCATCCCAACAGGTTTAAACCTGGGTTCTGTTTTGGGCATAAGACTGTTGTACTTGGGGTGACTAAACCCTTCAGTGGATCTACCCACCATTTTACAGGAACAATTTTTATAGACCTGCCCAGTTTTACCGCAGTAATAACTGTGGTATAAATTGGCACACCAATGTCAAAATTAAAACATGATACAAACCTGTTTGTAACCGTAAGTGTGCTTCAATGTTTTGCAACCTCTCCTCAACAGCTTGGTTTCCACAATCATGCATGGGTAGGTTGGCTTTGTGACTAGATCCAAGTGCTCCTTCAGACCTAGTCTGAGGTCCATATGTATTTACTACCCTAGAAACTAGGTCAAGAGAACACAAATTTCACATATGAAACATATACAGAACTAAAAGAATCAAAATATTCAAACATGAAAACCTGTGTTAAATCAATTTCACACAAGTCTCATATGAAAGGTCCCACATGCATCAAGATCAAAAGTTGAAGTAGAAGTATTTTCCTATTTTTTGCATAAGCAACAAAAAATGAAAATCTAGGACTTTACATATGCAAAGTAAAATAATTACTCATACATTCATGTAGAATAGCAGTATCAAGAATTTGTCATCAGTTGCTGATAAATAGCAGAAACCTTGATATCTATGTCAGCAGTTGTACATGTGAGCTGCTGTGAATGCAAAGAAGAGGCCAGACCAAATATTACAGGAAGAATCACAATTACATGAAGGCACGGGGAGGTAAACAACTAGAAGAACCAGTACAAACTTCAGCAAAGAAGTTCACTTCTAATCTTTGTTATTTGGGTACAAGCTTTAGTGACCTTACAGCTGATTCTGGGTCTAACTTTGGTGTATTTTATCTATGCTGAGCCATGTCTTCACCAGATGATTTTGATCACTTCTCTTTAAGTCACAGTAATTTCTTAAGTCCTTCCTGATACAACTACTGCAGTGTACTGTAGACTTACAGACTGTGTTAGCAGCTCCAGACACTGAAGCACACACACCTTCTTACTCAGTATTTCATGAAGGCCACATACTACATTCTTGCTTTAGTTTATGCTGGTTTTCCTTCCCATTCCTTTCTATTCTACATCTATTCATGTTTCAGTTATGAACTGCTCCTTGAAGTGCAAACTAGCACTGAGTTTAAAAAACTGACCTGTGAAGGGAGTTCTTAGTGAAAGATTCTAAAATCAAACTCACTTTCCCATCTCCCTCTTAGCTCACCAGACCTTTCAATACCTATCACTGTGCTTCACAGTATATTCTGAATTGTATCATTCAGAATAATTAATTGGTTTTTAGAACCAATAAAGTGGATAACTGAATACTACCTCTCTCAAAATAAAGACAAGGGTTACTTTCATTCTCCTTTTGGGTATTTTTTTTGTTGTTGTTGTTTTTAGACATGGTAACTTGTGTACACCTAGAGAGCAGCACATGAACAAGCAATATTATATACATAACTTCCGTTGGACAACCATTCCTATACTATTTACTCATTTCTGAAAGTCACTGCAGTAGTAAACTTGTTCCCCAGTCTGTCACTTCCCATTAAACTATATCTTGGAACTTTCACCGTGTCCCAAAACTACTTTTTGTTTCAATACATTACACCAAATAATGAAGAATAGAAGACAATTCTATTTAATTTCCATTCATTAACTGAACTGCTGGCTTCATCTTTGAAGAAAAGCTAGGAATTGTTCAGCTTCTTTGCCCTGCTTTATCTTTTGCACATATCCTTTCAGACAATGAAAATAGGCTATTTTGGTTTGGTCTTCAGTGTCTAACCATTAGTTTAGTGAAGCAGATACAGGATTGAAAACCTTGGAGACATAACTGAAGATGTAAAATTATTCACTAGAGTCAAAAATTAGTATGTTTGCATTTCTGAGCATTATACAAAAAGTTCTGAAGTAAAAAATTCATCAATGCTATTATATCTGGACAATTAATAAAATGGGTATTAGAAGAGTTGCTTACCCTTTATATGGCTTTTAAATCCAGGATAGGGTGTGAAAATTGCATCTGTTCTGGCACAGCTATTTTCTAAATAATAATATAGAAAAATGAGGTCCTAATTATGTATTTATAATTGAAAATATTCTAACTACGATCATCTTTGATGCTTTTAACAAATCTAATTGAAATGTTTCAGACAATAAAAACCATCAGAAATACTTAATTCATTCTATGAACACTTGCCCATTAATAGTTTCATACACTTGCATGGACCTACTGGTTTTAGTTGGATAAGTCTCTCATATAAGTGTATGCACACATGTACAGAAATGTTTATTGGATCAGGACTAAATTTACTTGGTTCTTACTTCTCACTGTGTTTCTCTGTAACTTATTTCTTTCTTCCGGTGCAGAAGCCTTTGTCCTGCTTACCAGTGTTGTTTTGGTTTTATGCCCTTTTCTGAAACTGTTCTCCTATTTTTAGACTGATCTAGTGTACTCATCAGCATTCTTTTCTAAGCCTTCATGCATTTATTCTGATGCCTGTGATTTATTGCATTTGTTTAGCCATAAAAACCTATAGTAGAGACCATCTCAGTTTATTCTAATGTTTACATTTTAAACTCTGTTCATACACACTAAAGCTTTACATGTATTTTATTGTGTCTGAACATACTAGAAAAAGATCTTATAATTTCTTCTGTACTTAATTAAAAATTTCAGGGATCAGTATTTTACTATCTAGCATATTCTACTAGACTTCAGATATCATCTGAATTCCAACTAACATTCAAGGAATTAAACTCTCTAAGAAGCTTATGGAACAATACACATTGATCTCCAAGAGCATAAGCACATTACAGAGACAATGCACGTCTGGGTTCACAGGTACTTAGAAAATGTCTTCATACCACTTATGTATCTAAAAATGTTCTCACTTTTAAGACTCATTTGCCTACACAGTTACTGGTTGTGTAAAGGGAATCCAGTCTACTAGATGGATTTAAGATTGTTTGGTTACAGATACAGCCAATTGTACCAGTTGGTGTATGTAACACAAAACCAGTGTGAGCAGTGGTAAAAGGAAAAAGTTTTTCTAAGTTGCTAGTAAATCAAATTGATTGTAAAAATACTTCTTCATAATTTAACTAGCATTAAATTAACTTCAGTTGGAATATACAATTCACAAGACATTTCTGAATTGCAATTCCATTTACTTTGTAGAAACACCTAGTTAAGCACCGGGAACAATTGCTACAAAATCATCTGATCTAAGATAGAAATTCTTAAAATGAACACAAGAATAGCTATAATCTTTCTGTATGAGATGCATTAAATATTATCATCCAGTGACTACTTTGTTTTTCTGACAACTGCAGTGCACATGCAAGTTCCTAATTTTAAAACAAAGTTACTCATAAAAGAAAATTCAGTTTTAAATACAGATTAACGCTTTTGAAAATAAAAAAATTAAAGAAAAAACCCCACACAAATTGCTATGAAGATTAAAGTCTGGCTAGCCAGTTACCTTGATTACAATCAATAACATTGCAAAATTCCCTGACATTATTTTCATTGATCTCAGCTTGTTTCCTCTCGATGAAGGCTGATATCCGCCTGTCAATCTGCAGGTAACAAACATGATGGCATGTATCTACTTCATTCTTTAAATTTAAAATTTAGAATTTTTTGTTTTGTTTTTTTTTTTGTTTTGCTTGTTTGTTTTTAAATTTAGGTAAATCACTTACTTCTGCTTTTCCGGCTTTTATTTGGACCACCTCTGGATCAAAATGAATACGAGCATCCTTCAGATCTCCCAAGTCATAACTCGGATACTTTTCTTCAGTCTGACAGTTACCATCATAAATATCTGAACTTGTTTCACAGGTTTGGCTTTCTGTTTTACCTGCAGGTTCAACATGGCCTATATTTTCGTCTTTAATCAAAGCCTGGAGTTTTTCTAATAGAGGCTGAAAAAAAAGAAAACAGTATGTTAGGGTTAAAAAAGTAAAGGCCAAAAAATCCTAAAAACAAAAAGCCAAGTACTATCACAATTTCCCAACCAGACCAACAGAAATGATTTTTGGAAATTACATCATCTTCCTCTAATGGAGCACAGTAATAAGATTAGAAAAAAGCCTTCCAAATACTGTGCACACCATGACTCTGACCTTTTTGACCTGTGTCTTTTAGATTTGTAAGGAAAACTCCTAAATTTCTGTGACAATCTTTCTGTGCTCCCCTGTTACTAGCTAAATCAAAGCTTCAATCACTGGCATAAAGCCACTTAATTAACATGTCATTCAAATGCTTACTCAGAACAGTAAGGCTTAGTATTTTTTCCTCCTTAACATGAAATCCAGTGCTTTTACAGTGTAAAGCCTTTACTTTATCAGCACAGCACTATGTTCTCCATCTGAAATCACAGTTGCCCAAGAGAATGAGAGAACACAGACATGAAATATATAGGCATTATCCTAAACACATGCTTTGCTTGACATGGTTGATTATCTACTTAGGACACAAAATTAAATGAGAGAATGCACTGACATTTGTAGCAGGAAAAATGCTTATTCTACTGCATTAACTCTTACACAGGATGTAATAACAAAACCTCTGTACGTATATATGTCACTGCCTCTTTTTTAATTTTTATCAGTTTCATTTGTCTGCATATCGTATTTTCTCTCTAGTAATTATTTTTCTTTCTTAAAGACAACATGATTTTTACCAGTCATGTTTCATTAAATGGAATCAAATTCCTACTTGCAGTGTTCTTACAGCTGGATGTAAATTTTACTTGTTTTTATCTGGCATATTTTCTCTTTCTGTTCATCACACCAAAGATTTGGTGGATGTCTGGAAAACAAAGGGTCCTTCTTTTATCTACAGACAAGCAAATACAGAAACTTCCTTTTTCATCCTCTCAGTGCTACTCACTTGAAATAATTAATTGACTAGCTGAAGCAAAATACTGGTATTAAAATCCCCATCTTTTACATGTGAACTATCAAAATCAAAACACCGTTGAGTTACTAGCTGACAAACTGCCAACCCTCCCTGCCATGCAACTAAATTACACGTACTTTTAGCAGGGTAGGAAAGTTTCAAACAGTTAAAAGAAATGACAGTAATGGTGACTGGCTACTTGGCAAGATGAGACATTAATGTCAAAGAAATTACTCTTTAAAAGAAAAAAAAAACACCTACACTGAAAATATATTTAATTGCAGTAAGACACTCCAGGATGTGTCATGCTGGGATAATGCCACTTCTTGAACCACTGAAAGCACTCTATGAGCCTCAAAACTCACCCAACGCATGGAATCATTATCATAGCATGACACACACCTGCCGTGTCTTATTGCTTAATTATAACCCACCATAGATGGAAATGTATCACATTTACAATGCAAGTCTAGAAATCAATGAGGCTGCATTTATTCAGCCTGCTCACCTACAGCGGCTATTCTCAACACTAATCTGAAAAATCCGAAAGTGTGAGTATCTATGGAGTATAGTGGTATCCCAAGCATTTAACACTTTTGCATTCCTTTTTGTTGAACAGAGCAATGTAAGATCAAAATTACTAAAATTTTGCAGTTTAGATAATATAATTACTTTCAGTTGTTGATCACTTTTGTCAAGTTAAATGTGTCCCATGAAATATTTACCTGTAAACATAAAATATGCTGCTGAAGTGCACTAAAGAGCAGTGCTGGTTGAAGTGCTGATGTGCTCTGAAGTTTGCTCCAATCGATTACAACTTTCACAATATCGTCTCCGAGGTTAAGCTTCAACATGGCAAAACAAACACAATAAAAAATTTTGTTATCTGTATCAACATCATAGAACTACACATGACTTCCAAAAGAAACAATTATGCTCATACAGACTCACCCCCTTCTTATATGAGGACATTGGAAAGGATCGATATTAATTATAATCCAAGCTGCAGTCGTGGTATTTGTAGAGTATATTCAAAAATTAAAAATTCCTTACTAACTCATCACACTGTCATTGTATTAATTTGGTTGTCAGGTTTATTCAATTAATTATTATGTACAAAAACATACCATTTATATTGATCACTCGTACCGACTTTTAGCAGATGCTAGAACCACCAGCAGAAAGAAACATGCACCCAGGATAGCAAATCTCCTGTACGTTCATGTATTTTATTCTGAGATCTGTAAGACTATCTAAGCCTGCATGATCAATGTCTTGATGTAGCACCATGCCATACTCTTGAATTTTTTACATTCTGCTAATCCAAAAAAGCTCTGCGTTAAAAATAAGTGTATAAAAATAAATACTTAAAAAATCTCTAGGTTAAACAAACTTTAGACCACGCAGCACCACTATCAAACCCATTTCCAAACCACACTATTTTCCTGTACAGGCATTTGGATCAAAATAACACTTGCCACAGTCCATTCTCTTTGCCAAAGAATTGCAATGTTTAACTCCCAAAGCAATAAACACATGCAGTGAATCTAAAGTTTTATTTAAAAGAACTCTATCTTCTAGAAATAAACTTTCACTTTCTAATACAAAGCCAATTGTCAATGATCACTAATTAACTACACACTTTCACACCCACCTTTGCCATTTTTGTTATACTAAAGCTCTTCAAGATCTTTAAGTAATGAGCACTTTCATTTCTTAAAGCCAAGTAGGTTGTTCTTCAAACAAACATCCTGCAAGTGATCCCCAAATTCTAAATACAGATAAAATTCTTGTTTAAAATCAAGACGACCTACAGGTACTCTGCTTGCCACACTGAATTCCCAATTTATATGCATATTTGTACATCTATCCCTCACTCCTCCTTCCATTAAAAAAAAGGGAGAGTGGGTGAAATAGAAAAAGGTACCTCAGGAAGATGACAAAAGGAACCTTTAACTTATGGTCTAAAGACATCTAACTTCTAACAACATCAAATATTATGGATGAGAACATAGAACACATATGCACTTGTTTCCTGAATCCACCACACAGAGTACAAGGAAACAATGAGAAATGAATACAAGACTGCCTCCATCATTCCGAAGGCAAAGCTGTGGATGATAAGTTGTTTCACATGAGTTATCACAATTTTGTATGTAAAGAACTATAAGCCTGAGCCTTCCTTCTTTAGTCAAAGATGAGCCTTTTTAAATCCAGCAGTAGTTCCCAAATTACGTAAAAAACAAGACAGTCTGACTAGATATATAATGTATTTTAGACAATTTTCACACAAATTATTATTCCTGTTTAGTACTTAAGCTACCTAGGATGTAGAAAAAGTAATGTTTCAGAAAATAATAGTTTTGAATGCCTTTCAAAATCAATAATGTATTTAGAATTAAGTAGGAATAAAATTTACTTTAAGAATTAAGCTACTATGTGTATGTCATCATCTGAAACATGTATTTTTCCACAGTAATATCTCCTACACGCTCTATTACAGCCCACTGTCAGGGTAAAAGGTGCAGCTGTAAGTCATCCTAATGAAACAGAACAGAAGTCCTACTGCAATTTCCTAATAGGCCTCCTTTTTAAAAAAGAATCAGCTGATGTGTGCCTTCATATCACAGTGTGCCACTACTGTCCAAGTGGTTCAACGTACAAAACCATCAGAACTTCTGATTTAAAATAATTTAGAGGCCAGTAACATTTTAAACTCACACTGTTTTTAAAAACAATTAAAGAATAAACCCCTCCTGCATCCAAACCAGTTTCTAGTATAACAGAGTAAGTTCTCAGTGTTTCACGTCCTTATACCTATTAGAACTGTGACAAATAGGTTTATAAATTCAGTGTTTTGGTAACTTCAAGGTCTTTGTCTGTTTGTAAGTCCACAACCTATTCTGCAGCCATTTACAGGACTGTAAGTCATTTCAGCTCTTTGAAATCTGTTTAATGAAAAACACTGTCACTTCAGCCTTAAAGAACTTTTCAGCCATATTGCTTTTATGAGTTGTTATTCTCAAAAAGATGTTATCCTCCTAGTCACCATGCTGCAATTGATTGCTCTAGTAAAAAAAATTACTGTGCCAGAAATATTCCTATTTACAACCTAACCTGCTAGTGTAAATCCAACTTAAAGTACTATGACAGACCACAAACTGCGACTGCTAACAATCTAGCACATGCTCACTCGTCTCTATAAAAGGAAAATGGGGAATTTGTACTTTCAGTCCAAAATGTAAGACAGATTGCTGGAGTCAGTGAGTGGGCAAAACACCACAGTTAAATCTAACTCAGGTGCTGGCAGAAAGCATGTAACTCAACAGATGGAAAGGACCTTGACTGAGCAATTAAAATTACTTTCCCAGCTAAGATGGAGCAACCAGACCCTTGTAGTTCAATGCAATGGACAGTGAAATGAGTCTGCTGTCATGGAAATAAGACACTCCAAACACCAATAAGACAATTACACTCTGCACTGTAACTACTGGAACTCTACCGAGGGGATGTAGTACTCTGAACTGGTCTCTCACAACTGTCCATGCACACCCAATTATTTTTAAAAATCAGTAAGCTCTCTCCAGTGACATGCTACATGTAGCAAATTTTAGAGAACAAGTAAGCTACTGAAGAAAACAGAGAAAGTAAGAGCATTTAACGTAGTTTTGAAAACAATCAATTAAACTTGTGATGGGTACCTTGGTTAAGAGCTTAGGAAACTTTCCCTTTAGTCTTGTGTTTTTCATAATTACAAGAGTTCTACCTTTTCACTTGCATTAATGTTGTAATAACAGTACTATGAACGACATAGTACTGTAATTACATCTAGATAAACGGACATTCACTAGTTCTTCACTGGTTACATTTAGAATTTTCACCAGGAAGAATTATGGGGCACTTCATCCTCACTACATAACTAGTTTTCATGTCTCTGTGTATGATTATCAAGTTGTTTAGCATTGCACTCCTATTCAAAAGCTAGGGTAGTTTTTAACCACTTCAGAGATGGGAAAACTCAGACGGAATTTTCAAGCCCTAAATTTGGGATGCTGTTTGTTTGTAAACTCAGAATAGCAGATTTGGAGGTGAGAAGCGAATATAATACAGAGTTCTACACAGAGAAGAGGTGAAATACTCTAAAAATTAATTTCAGATCAGCCAGCAGCTACTACTAAACTGCCTCTATATCTAAGAGTACATTTCTGAGTATTTTTGTTACATAAACATACATTAAGTTACACTAGCTCCTGCAGATATAGCTCATCATTTGGTCCCAAACCTCTAGAGTGCTAATTTTTGAAGCAAGAGTGTGCTTCTACTGCCTTCAGAAAACTACATACATGTTTCCACAGTGGAAAATAAATCAACCTGTAAATTATTTACAGTAATAGTTGTTACTAAAACCTTCTCCTGATAAGGGCCTCCCACCACTACTGTAACATCTGTTAAGTAATTCATTGCCATCACTCAACCTAAAGTAGGTGTTTCAACTTAAGTACCAGAGAGCAAAGCTCCTTTAAAAATTCTGACCCACTGAGATACACTGTTTGTTTCAAAGCATGTTATTACCAAGGCAGGGCTAACTTCAACTTCCTGATCCCCTACACACAGTAAGCTTTCAGTAGCGTTTCAATTCTGAATCGCTGACTGTAAAGATAAAGCAATCGGGCAGACTGCAGTTTCCTAAGCAAGAGATCATCTGCCAAACTACAAAGTGACACGAGACGTGCAACCACTACGAGGCAAAGGCACGGCCCCGGCTGTGAGAAAGCAGCAGCAGTAGCCGGGCACCCTGGGCTGCCCAGGCGGGGACGGAGAAAGAGGCACCGCCGCCCCGGCAGCCACGCTCCTCAGGGCGGGCGCGAACAACCGCCCGGAGCGAGGCCTTGTGTCCTCTCCAGCGCCGTACTCTGTCCCTAGAGTCCGGGAGGGCCCCGCCGGCCGGACGCAAGCAGGAACTCAGGCCCCCGAAACGAGGTGAGGTGAGCCAGGCGCAACACCAGCCCTGCCCTGGACCTCCCCCTCCGCCCACCCCGTACTCACCTGCCCCGCCAGCCCAGCCAGGCAGCGCAGGGCGCTGCTCGCTACCTCGGAGGCCGCGGGGTCCATGTCCGGAGCGCGGCCGCCGGGAGGGAGCGTGCCCGACGCCACCGCCATGACACCGGGCCGGGCTGGGCTGCGTCGCGGCCGCGCCGTCGCACCCGGATGACGAACCCTGCCGCTGGCCCCGCCCCGAGCGCTGATGGACAGGCACGACAGCCAATCGGAAGGGCTCTCCAGAGGGTCGGCACAGGGCGTGGGCCGGATCCTGCGCGTGCTGCGGGAACCGCGGGCTAGAATCCTGGGATGGAGCCGCTCCCGCGCGGCGCCCGACTCTGCTAGGGCGCCCTGCTCCCTCACGCTCCTCTTTGCTCCGGGCTCCATCCTGCCCTGCAGCAGGCTCCCCGGAGCGGTCAGCACGGGCGCTTGTCAGGCCCGCTCATAGGAGGACAACAAGTGTTTATTTAAGTGCGTCACATTGCTGTCCTTGCTTCAACTGTGTTTTTCTGGCTACACCTTCGCTCTTTTTGTTCCTCAAAGCCTTGACTCTTCGGGTTACAGCAGGTTGTTTTTAAATCAGGCTACAAGATTTGTCAGAGTACTCTGATTATGGGGATTGTAAAGTTGTGTTCCCTGTAAGATGCTTTTAATTCTTTCCTAAAACAGTGTAAGTGCTGACAAAGATTTTCTACTTGTTGTTTCTTTTGATACCCTAATTTTGCTCCTTTANCCCCAATATTTTTTATTCTATTGGAAAATAGTAAGTGCTGTTGTATATACAAATGTTAAAACTCTTAAATAAAAATGTTGGAAAGGCAGATAATTTTTTGACTGATATTTAGGGGGTTACTTTAAAGGCATTTCCCTATAAAGTATCCAGATAAGACTTACCTAAATGGAGTGAAAATAAATCCCACTAAACTGAAGGCATTCAGGAACAGCAGCCACCAATATTTCAGAAGACTTAAGTAGATACAGCCCTGCTCAATTCCACAGGAAAATAAGTTCCAAAGAGGACTTCAGTGTTAATGATTACAAATATATTTCATGGAGGGTTGCAGTTAGCAAGAATGTCTTACCTAAGGTGAGCTAGATGGCATTTAGCTGGATTCAGTTGATGAGAACCATTCTTTGGATTCAGAAATGCTTACAGCAGAATGTGGTTGTGAGTTGGAAGCTCTGAAATATATAGCGATGTACTTAATTCCTGCAAAGATACTGTTTTTGTCAAGTGACATAATCTTGAAAACATACACAGAATAAGGTAGTCAATTAAGGTAAAGTGTGAAATTTTGTTTCACGTTCTGTGCAACGGTGTTAATTCCAGCTCATGGTCCAGCAGCGACTGCTTCAGCCTGCCCTACTCCACAAAGTGTGCCACAAATCTCATTTGGATTAAATTATGAAGCTTTCAGGAAAAGGGAAAATACATCATCCTTCCCCCACCAGCACTACAAGAATAAAGGTGTAAGTAATTTGCTGGCCAGAACAGAATATGGAGCACCGATGTAATAACCTGGCATTGTTTGTTGCTTCTCAGTGTCAGAAGAGACAGTTTGCCCTGGCTGAATTCCCCACGGCCTGCAAAGATGGAGGAAGTTCAGACATTTGAACCAAATTTTAACTTAAAGTGATGAATGTTCAGCTACCTGATAAATTCCACTTTGGGAAAATGCAGCTTTCCTGGAGTGATGAAGAAGGTGTATGCCTACTTTGGCAGGGAGTGCATGTAGCTTTCTTAGTTGAGAGACCTAAGATCTTTCCTTTGCTTTTGAGCATGTTATCTTTATATCTAGCAAGAGGTTGTTTTCAGGTACAAAACGTTTCAAGTGAAAAATACGTAGATAAGCACATAAATGTCAGAAAGATATTGGAGGTTATGTTGCCATATACTCAGAAATAGAAGGGACATTGAGTGAATGTGGATGATACCAAGAGACAGTGAAGGCAATACACCGTTATTTATTCAGTGATAATTACAAGAGTAGGCAAAAGACCATGAAGTAATCTGTAGAGTTGTTGATGTCTACCTATTATTTACTAAGCAAAAACTGGATCTCAGTCTTCTTCCTGTTGATTGCAAATATCTTCTCCTGGAGAAACAATAACAATTCCCATGGGTAAAAATTTCCTTCCTACTTTCACTGTCTCAGAAGACCTTGGTCTGTGTTGCGACTGTGAGCTGGGTAAATTCAGTATCATCTGAAACTTCGCAGATTAAATTATGCAATGCATTATGCAAACATGAACAGAAGTAATCCAAAGTAATATAAGAGATTAGGAAAATGAGAGCATATGAGAAAATAAGAATAGGGAAAAAATGTACAAATACAGCTTAGACAGAATATGTTAAATGTTCATGTCTAGTGGAAGAGACAGGCCAGAGCAGAATGGTTCCAAAAGATGATTGTATGCTCACTGCATGTAGTGCACAGTGAAAATGAATGCACTTGCAATTGCCTCTGGCAGTAAAGCTAGCCACAGCAAATCCAGGCGTCCCATAAAGACAGAGGAAATTATATGGCATGCTTACTAAAGCTGGTGAAACAATAAAACATTGGAAGCTCTCATTGCTGGAAAGATACTGGTAATTTGGAATGAATTTATAGGAAACTGGCAAGAAGTGGTTTGCCAGAGATAGAGATACTTGTTTAGAAGGAATCAGAAGATTTAAATATGTCTAACTTGGCAGTAGTGTCCAGATATTTTAATAATGTGACCAGCAAGGGAGGAAATAATCTAGAATTGCTTTCAACATTCAAGGATAGAGTTATCATGATAATATTAAATCTTCTTCAGCTTTGATCCCTTAAATGGATCTGTGAGGCATATAACAGCTTCTCCCTCTAAAACCACCTTGACAAATATAACCACAAAACCATTAAGTTCTTAAATAGCAAATATTGTTGCTGGATTGAAATGATTTTGAAATTGAAAAGAGTTTTCTTTTGATTTTGGACTATTACTTCTTTTTATTTGGTTTGTGAAATGATAAACATGTACACCTCTTTCTAACTCTAGATGCCTTTAAACACTTTAAAATCACAGCAAACTTCAGTAAATTAACACAAGTTCTGTTTGCTGGTCAACACTGTCATAACTGCACTGTTCTGCTGAATATTACATTAACATAATTTCTGAACTCACACTTTAATTTTGTCCCTAACTAACACCCAAATAAAGGTGGTGCTTTGCAAAATGTACCAGTGGTTGAAGCTTGTTGTGCTCAAGAGCAAAGTGCTAAGCTAAGGAGGCTGCGTAATGCATAAGCAGATTTTTCTCCTGAATTGAAAAACTTGTGTTGTGTACTTCTTGTGTCAGCTGTAGCAGAGAGAAAGGTAAAAGAGGCAATGCTTTGGAAAAAAACCTGTAATTAAATAATTTGGAGCTTCAAAGATAAAGACAATACCCTGAATTCTGTCCAGAGCCCCAGACAAGTGGTGCAGCTTGACACTGTAAATGCAGTTGTCCTTAATATTCAGGTTATCAATGCTCCTTTAAATTATCTCAGTTTATAAACAGAAAATTGATAGTGTCCTACTCATTGGATCAAAATAGGACACGACCAAGTCCCTCCAAAGTAAAAGATTTTATTTATTTTTCTGAGCATTAATTTCAGAATTGAGTACTTCACTTCTGTTGCTTCCCAGATACCAAGGAAAAGGCTTTGTTCCCACCAAATTTATGGACCCTGGTTCAACATGATTCTTAAACTGATGCCTAATCTTAAGTACTAGCTCAGCTGAAAAATACTCAGCCTGCTTCCTTAAAATGTAGTCATGTGCTTATTAACTTCATCAAATAAGGCTCTGAATTGCAAATCTCCAGTAGGAGCTGCATTTTTTCAAAGCAAATGTCTTTCTGAATTTTGGTGTTTATCTCACTCTATCAAAATTTAGAAAGCCCTGTTCAGATAGGATTGGAATGGGATTTGTATGAAATGTCCTGTGGGAAATACAGCTGTGATGTATTTGCAGTTAAAGGAGAAAATCCTGAACCTATATGTATCACATGTATGTGTACGTGTGTGTGTATGTATATATAAAACTTACAATAATTTATTTCTTCCTAACATCTGTGCTGCTGTTGCCCAAATTCTGTTTGCTGTCCTTATCCTTACATGAGCATAGAACCATGGCCCTTCCTTTCTGAATTTTTTTACTCTCGAGATTTTCTAATACTGTTCCCTGCTTTACCATACTTTTGTCTTTATTTTTCATGTCTTTGTTTAGTAATTTTACACCATATTTAAATTTTAGCTACCTGCCTACCCCCCCTTTCTTCCTGCCATCTGGAATAAGATTAATACTCTGCATAAAATTCTTCGGTTATGTAATTGGGGATCAAGAACTGACCCCTGCAAGTTCCAGCTCAACAGCTCTTCTTAGAAGTCAGTGAATTATTATTATTATTATCCTGTGTTCACAAATTCCAGACTTCTATAGCTACTTTGAAAGGTTTGAATATAAACCTCCTTCCTATCATTCCTTGTGAGACTATCACATGAAAATGTAAAAGGTGTCTTGCAGAGTAGGTGTCTATGCTCACAGTGTTTCCTCTGTCTGTAAACTGTCAATAATTTGACACAGCCATTGTGAAATTAAGCACTCATACCTGAAGGCAGTCTAAAATTTAGTAATTTTCCATTGCATTAATATGTACATGCTTCACGGTTATCATGATAACTCAGGTTTAACAGTACACTTGAAAATCTATATTTAACGGTGAAACAGAAATATAGCATGTTTATTTTAGAGAAAATTTAACTTTTGGGATTCCTTGATTACTGAGTACTTGATTTTAAAAGCTGTAGCTTGCACCTTTATTAGTATAATTTTACTATTATTTTAAAATAAATAATAGTGATAGTTGCTTAGGAATATTTTAAATAAGGTTCTTCAACTGTGCTATGTACAAGCTTTTCACATAGCTTAGGTGCGAGCCAGATCTTTTTCTAAATATTACAGTTTTCCTACCCTTTTCTGTGGAACAGCTGCATTGCTCAAATTTAAATTTTCCTCCTGTTTCAACAGTTCAGCTTATAAATTTCTGTACCCTGTAGCTGGACAGTTATCGTCTAATGGATCACATCTGTCATTATTGGTCTGATCAGTCCTTCTGTATCCTAGTAGGCTCCCCCATTGACTTGAGGAACCAGACCCATATCTGCTTTAGATATGAGATTCATGGACTGATAGTTGAAATTAGGGACCTGTATTATGTAGTTGAGTTGAGCCTCTCAAACTAGCCATAAGGAGTTCATATATCCATTTGGCAAAGTAATATAGAGAGCTGAATCCCTTAAGCTTCAACTTATGAATCTGTACAAGTAAATACATAATGCCCTTTTTTGGATATAAAGTAACTACGAAGTTATTTGAATGATCTCATTTGTATTATAGTAAATGAACAAAGGATCACACTCATCTTTACACTGTCAGTATTTTTCTAATGCAGAAGAGGCATTTGTTAATAGGGAATATGGAGCCTTTGACATTTTGGGTCCCAATCCTTCAGTGAAGCTAGTCATGCACCTGCTTATTTGTGCACAAATCATTCTAATGAATTCTAAAGGACTATTCATGTGCATAAAGCTAAGCCTGTGTGTAAAAGCCTTTGCAAGACTGGGCCTAGGTTGTAAGTTTGATAATGACCCGAGACTGATTCAACAGAGAAAAAACAGTCCTTTTAAAAAGTTGAGGAGTGTAACTTCAGCTCAGCTGAACAGGTATGGGCAGTGCTAAAAGACAAAACTCTAAAAACTGATCAAGAAAAAATGGCAAGAAATATAACTTTTTTTTCATTTATATTTTATAATACTGCATTTTACCTTAATCTTATTAATTCTTGGCTTCATTTTATTTTCATTATGGCTATGAATTCCATTTGAACAACTTTATTTCAGGAGCTTAGAAACTTTCCTGTTTTAATTTCGTGTGTATATATATATAGCCTATGTGGAAGAGTAGATCTGCTTAGAGAATGGTAGCTGTGAGAAATGATAACCAGACTCTTTGGGAAATTTTTGCTTAAGGAGAAGTCATGACATCAACACTATTTCAAAAAGAAATGTACAGAAGAGCTTTGTGCACTTGTTTGTGCATACCATGCAATATTCTGCCTTCTGCTACAAGTGTTTGTGCTGCACTGCAGCAGTTTATGTTCTCAGAGACAGCACATCACCTGCAGGAGCCTCTGAACAACATCAGGGGAATTTCAGTCATTGTGATGCATCTCCTGAAACCATTTTCTAGGTATTGCTTCCATGAGTTGCTTCCATCAGGAACTTTCATAGAATTTGGTAAGGACTTTTCATGTGTTTAACGTTAAACACAGGCAGTGCTATTGAAATTACCATGAAAAAGAAATGAAATTACTTAAATATAAACTGAGTTCCTGCTTGGGCCTAGGGTATTTGGCATTTAATATGGTGAGTGTATGAAATAGGCATCTTTATGCACAATCACAAAAAATAAATGTTTTCATTTGCATAAAGCTAACTGTTGTCTTAGCATGATTGGTTAACTGGTAAAATAGTCACTCTCTCAGTGGCCTTTAGGTAACGCTGACTGTGAAATGACACTTGTTTGTTAGGCTCACTAAGTTAAACTTGATAAAAAAAGAGGGAAGACCTCTTTGTCCTGCAGCTTAATCAACTTTTATTCACACCAAATATCAGAAAAATTCCAGTTTCCTCAGTTAAAGGATGAATTTAATAGCTCAACTGGGTGAAGAAGAGAGCAGATTAGGCAAGGACAAATCATACCAAAGCTGCAGTAGGTGAAAGTGATAGCCCAGATATCACCACTGCTGACTTTATTCTACTTGTTGGCTTTGGGGACATGACATACCTTTTGCTGTTTGATGCAGGCAAAAGAAGGAACAAGGTACATCTTATAAGGTGTGGTTCTCCTTTACTAACCTTTTAAATTATTATTTAAATGAAGATTAAAATTATGGAGTTGGAGAGTATTTTGCTCTTTTATAATTTAACAGTTCAGGCTGAAGTTTCCTTTATGTTCTTTCTGGTTTTATACAGGCAGCCTAGAAGATGGACATTTGACAGGCCACAATAGACTGCTCCTTTCCCAGGTATCTCCTGCTTGTTTCCTTTATCTGTGAATAGGAAATGGCTTAAAGGCACCTGTGTTATGAAGGTCCCAGGGGCAGCTGCCTGACTAGTGAATGCCTGATTATGTGTTAACATGCTTTGTCAGATATTGGCAGAATCTGTTCTCTTCTTTTGCCTTTTCAGCAAGGGTACCATTGACAGACTGGCTACCCATTTATAGAAATGTTGTCCATCAAACTGTGAGGAAGGACAATGGTGTTTTTCTGTGACCAGTGACTGTGGGAAACTTTTCTTTGGCTATTCAGGCAATTTTTGTAGCTTGCTCTGAAGAGGAGAGACTGATGAGTGCAAAAAGTACAATTAAGCAAAGCCAGACTTCAATTGAAGGCTGTAGTGTAGTCTGCTTGTTCTCATTTTTTATTTGGAAAAAAATCTATGGGTTTTCACGTTGCTGTGTGGCATTCAGCGGGGGGCTATTACAATCCTAAATTTTTTTTCTAGACCACCTAATTCTAAGTAAAAATTAAATGTAATGAGAGCCACTTGGAGTTCTGAATATTTTAAAGCATAATTCCCACAGAAGGGATTCGACCTAAACTGTGGAGAGCATCAGTTGGCTAATTATAGCTGCATTTTATATTACAGCAGGTGTCAGATGCAGTCATCTCAATAAAGTCCACATAATACTCTGAAAAATAACAAAAGCTTTTCTTTGAATGTGGATACTAATTTCTGCTAGGTGTCATATGAGCTCTGATACTTCTTACTGGCATTAACAAGAGCACTGCAGCACTCAAACATGCTTTTTGCTTAGGATGAATTGATACTGTAAAGCACTTACTAGTCAGCCTTGGCAGATGTCAGTAGTTAATACTAGTGTTGCAGAGGTTGGTATATAATGCAAAGAGTCTTATGTAAATACTTTTAGATGATGGGCTGATTTTGAGAATGAGTGTGAACCATGCATTGACTTACTTAATGAAAGCCAAATAGACAACAGCAGGATAACTGCAGTTCCTTTAACTTCTGTCTAAAGTCCTCTGCAAGTAAAGGGCACATGGGAAGGCAGTAAACTAGATGAATAAAAACATAAATTTAATAAGCACTTCACACATTCATACTATTTTCCCAATTCAATGGAAGCAGTAAGTTTGAGTTACTGAAATGATTGATGAGAAAGATGTTTCCTAAGCCTTGAAACTGAGGTTCCCTAAAGATTTTATCTTCAGGATAGCCTGCAAGTGGTGAAACTACAATCTATAGACAATTGATGGTCACCTGACTTCCTAAATAAAAGACAGAATTCTATGATTCCAAGTGGATTGTATTTTAAAATATTAAAGAATCATTAAAATAAATGCTGAATTGGGAAGCACGCACAGAAGCCCTTGAATACAAGGAATTGTGATGACAATGAAGTGAAGTTGCAGGCACAATGGGTAGGGTGAAAAGCAGTGGCAGGAAAACCTGCCCAGCTGATTGTGGTTGGCCTAACATGCAACAGAGACGTTTCCCAAAATTGCCATGTACCCTGAGAAACAGTAAGATAGGAGATGCTTCAGCACAGAATAGCACGGTCAGGCCATGGGAAGCTAGCTTCTTCTCCTGAAGGGGATAGAATGTTCCTGATCCAAACATGGACGAGGAGAAAGGCTTCAACAAAGAATGATGCCAAATGTTAGGCTAATCATGCAGGAGAGACAAGCATGTACTAGCAAAACAAAGGAAATTTGACAGATGATCAAATCTTCCAACAGCTGAGTCTCCTGTAAGAGCAACAAGCTACTTAATGAACTACTGCCTAGTGCCATATACCTTTCGCAAACATGATCTCCCCTGAGAAAAGGTAGTCCTAAACACCAGACTGCCTTTTTATTTTACACAGAAGTCCAAGGGGAATTGCAGAATTTATAGAAATAATAAATACAACTTAATATTATAAATATTTTATTTTTAAAATGTAAAAGCCAGTCAGCTGAATAAAACTGAACCACAAGTTCCAGCATGTTACCTTAGCAACTCTGTAAGAAAAAAGCAATCACAGATTATGAAGTATTATTTAAGGTTTTGTAGAACTGCAGAATAAAGTATAATCTCATTATATTACATACTGAATATACTAACAGGTAGGAAGAGCCTGGTTTTGGTCTGAAGTCTAGATGCAATAAGGGACTTGTAAAAAATAAATGTAAGTAAATTAGAATAATGCATTCATATTAAGAATGCATGCATTTCTGAATTAACATACATATATTGTTCAAGAAAAAGTTTTTAAATACAATACTAAAGATATATAATCCATATAGAGGCTATATATATAGCCTCTAAACCTGGTCAAAAACAGCTACAGAAACCAAACAGAGGTAGAGAGATAAAAATGAAGGAGAAATAATTTCTTGGCTAATCTGTGCCTGGCATCTGGGGGGCAGAGGGCTGCCTGGGAGAGAACTGCTTTAGCTCTCACACATGAGGTTACCTCTAAGGAAAAGACCTATGAAAAGGCCTGATAACAAAAGCCCAATTACAAAAGCTGAAGGCGTGATTGCCATTGTATAAATGAATTTACTAATTTACCCCATTTATTTCATGTAGCCTCTTTCTGAAACCTTTTAATATGAAAGCAGCCCAGCTCAACTTGGAAAGCTCTTAGGAGTTCTGAGAAAGGCTGGGAAGGTAAACAAAAGGTTAAGTTAACTGCAACAACTGTCAACCTAGTCATCCTTTAGTTGTCTCTCCTTGAGCACAAAAGGAGACCACCACTGTACTACATTGCTTCTGCACTATTGTTTTCCCATGTCTTAAATTTCTGGTCTTGCGATGTGCTCCTGTCCATGGGATACAGAGGTAAGTATTAAAGAATAAAACCTCCTCTTGTTGGGAGACATTCTAATTTTTTTTCACTTTTGGGGAGAAGGTTATCAGCAAGAGGTGCTGCTGTAAAAAGTATCTACCAGTAGTGTCACTCGAAATGTATTACCCTCTGCAGATTGCAAAAACCTAATGACTTCCCCTTGTGATGTCTCTGAAGGATTCTTTGGAAGAAGGCGTTTAACATTTCCTGTGGTAATGACTGTTACTGCCCTATATATGGCAAGAGTTCTATGTGTGAGTAATTTTCCTCGATTATTCTAAAAAAATGAATGTGTCTAGGATAATTTTGTATGTCACCTACTGTGAAAATTGCTTTGGTGGCAAGCAAAATCAGCTACTCTGTGACCTACACTTCTTGATATTAGGGCTTACATGAAACTTACTGCACTCTCCTTTCTCCACAGTTACTGCTACTTCTTCCCCTCCAGTGTTGCTTTTGAATTACAGAGATGTGATTTCACAATACAAGCAGCACAGATGGCAGCTGAAGGTCTGTATCTGCCAGGTGTCTGGATAACAGCTGAGCCAAGCTCACTGTATGCAGCTGAGGACAGCTCACTTTCTCACATAGGTGTTCAACACCATTTCTCTGAATTATAGCCTTGCATAACCTTTGGAAGTAACTCTGGGAAATTTTAGAATGTATTCAAGTACACAATACTTTGGCAGGCAGAAGTCAGAGGAAGCCTTGCTCTGAATTCATTGTGAATGCTCAGAAGAAAGAGGTACTTCCTGCATTTGCTGCTGTGGTTGCAAAGCATGGGCTTAATGATGTAAAACATTCAGAAAGTGTAGGCCCTATATATCACCTGTAAATATAAACATATATAAATAATCACCTATACTCAAAGAAAGGTGTCGGAGATCACTTGGGTTTGTTGACAGACTCCAGTAGAGAAAGGAAGATGAATCTTTAGAGCCAAGGAGGAAGTCAGGTAATCCTGTAATAACTAGGAGAGAAGAACTGATTTTTGTAGTTCAGGAGCGCGAGATTGTGTCATTCTCAGCTCTGTGGAACTGTCTTCCTTGTGATAGGGCTCAAAAGCATCCAACAACTCCTTTCTGTCAGTTGAGCTTCAAAAATTAGATCTCACGAGGAAAGAAGTGGTGTGATCTAATATATGCACCATCCTGTGATGGTACCACAGGGAGACAAATGCACTTTCCTATAGATACTGCAGTTACACACCAGTAGACAATGCAGATACAAGTTATCCAGCCTAATGCTGCTGGTCCCCATGTACAAACAAATGCAAGAGATGGGAGACTGGGAAACTTTGATTGAAGGGGTGAAGGAAATCTGAGGAAGAAAGAAACCAGGTGATGGCTTACACAGGAAGCAAGCTGGGAAAGAAGAGGTTTGCACCTTATGGGACCAAGACCTTAAAATAGGTCAGAGAACAAAGGAAGGTAGGAACACAAGAGGGGAAGTTCTGGGCACGATGCCTACTGTGACTGACACTTTCATGGACCACAAATGCAGCCAAAGCCTTATGTCTGAGAAAACCTTGTGCTTCTCCAATAGTTTTCTAGGCAACCTTATTTCATTATCTTCATGAAACATTGGAACTGATTACACTGCTGTAGGTCCAACAAACTGGGGAGATTTGGGGAGGAATTTTGTTCTCTGGAGTAGCTTCACAAGATCAGCTTACAGAAAGGGATGGGGAGTGGGAGGAAAAAAAAACACATGAGAAACAAGAACTGAAAATTCCCAGAGCATTTCACCAAATAGTGTAGCTGTCAGACAGATCATTTGTGCAGAAGAGAATGGCAAGGTCCCAAGGGTGCCAGCAGTGCTGTACATCATATGGGGACAAGTTCATCCATTACTGGCACTGTGAAGAACTGAGTTACGGAGTCTAATGGTGGAGAATTTAATTCCTAGATCCAAGCTTCTGAGAGTGAAAAAATTGTTCTTGTTGCCCAATGTGAAAGATGTATCTTCTTTGAGAACTCACTTCTTTGCTTTTGCTGAAGGAGAAAATAAAAATATTTTCATAAAAATGAAGAGTAAACATTTGACAATATCTCTGTGGACATAGTTTCATTTTACTTCAGCTGTGTCATGAAAGACTGTGAAATATCTTCATCTGGCCTTTCATTAAACTACATTATCTTTAAACATATATCAAGGAAAGTAAAGAGTTTGTAGTATTAAAAATATTTTAAAAGACTTTGCAGGTAATGTGTATGTGAAGGTTCAAACAATCATTCAAGGCCAGAGTACTCAAACAACTGAGGAACTGTTAAATTACTATAATCTTAAAAATGATTACTGTAATACTTTGGAGAATACATTTTCCATAACAAATATAGAACATATTTTCTAATTTCTATTATGGTTATCAAGGTCATTCAGTGATAGAAAGCAAAATCTTTTCTTTTTCTCATTCAGATACTGTCAGGTGCATAAATTCTATAGCTAATATAGAAACACATTTAAAAATTGGAATTTATTAATTAAGAGATTATGTCTTTGCCCAATATCATACAATAATTTTTATCTTCTGAATGGGGTTTAACAATACACACAGTCTGGCTGGCTTTATTCCACTAATACATGCCATTTCCAAAAGTGTGTTGCCTTATATGTTAAACAGAGTGCACACACAATTACCCTAGCATTCCTTGAAAATTAATTTCAAATACACATTTATTGTAAGTGCTTTGGGGCAAGAACCATCTTTTGTTATTAAACAATACAAATGGGATCTTGGCCCATAATTGGGGCTCCTAAGCACTGTGAATTCTTTCACCAGTGTCTCACATTCTCTTTCTCACTCTCTTTGTCCCTCTGCAGATTATGCCAGTGTTTACAAAGGTTGGGATCCTTTGCATCCTCATCAGTTTTTACATTTGCCCAAGAATTAGATTCAGTTTAGCCTAGCATTCTTCACAAAGATAAAAGGGTGACAGATCCTGACACATTTGTGCTTTTGAAAAGTGGAAAAGCTGATTTAATGCATAAACCCTATACTAAAGCTGTCTCCAAGGTGAAATTGCACCAGTCTTGGAATAAAAAGTGGAAGACAGATACTTAAACTACACACAGTGATGTGCTTGAGCACTCTTTCTTATATTATAACCAGAAAATGCTGTAATTGCCTTATTTTCCAGTTTTTAACTACTGAAACTTGGCTGATTTCTTTGTGATCAAAGACACCTAAGACACCTGATTTATGTCTTAGGTAATAGTCCATCTTCTTCACATGTATGGGCTTCAATCACTATTATTTTGAACTATAATACTGGCCAAGATAAATTACTGAATGCTTCTTTTACAGTTTCATTACTGAAACAAACATATACATGTGAGCCATACATTAATCACTGAATTACTAGACCTTAATGATTGATTTATTCATGACAGATCCGTATGTTCTATCATAAATAAATGAGTGGATTTACCAAAGTATTGATAATTTTTTGTGAATTCAATGACAGTGATTTAGTAAAACTAGAAAGAAATGTGAAATTATTAAAGACACACAAAGAGCCAGAACCGACAAATTAGAAGTCTCTTTCTAAGGTCAGATACTTTAGCCTGCAGTTGAAAAGAGCTTTGCCAGTGAAAGAGCATTGTGACCATAATGGTTGTTCCCCAAACAGGACTGGTGTAGCTACAACTATTCAGTCACAGGTTCTTAGGTTGTTTGTATAGTATAAAGCCAGTGGAAACCATTTCAATTCTCTAACTGGACCTCCCACATAACATGTATCTAAGGTTTTCCTGGAACTAATTCCTTCGGGAATTAGAGTGTATGTTCGAAAAACATGGTAGTCTTGATTATGACATTCAAAGAGATAAAAAAATCTACCACAATGCTGAGTATGATGTTTCAATTAGTATCATAATAATGAAAAAAAAAATGAGTCCTCTAGTTTAGATTTGTGTAACCTTTAATTTAAGCCACTGAGTCTTTTTACACGTTGACTTGCCCAAAATGGAGGCATTAGTGAAACTTCATCTTTCTTCAGTAAAAACCTTATAGAACTTCGAAAAATCATTCTTTCATTTGCTTTCTGAGCTTCTCTACTGACAGAACGTAGTGTACAGAAAGCATATGAATTTACAGTGCTTGAGATCATCATCAGCTCTGGCTTGCTAGGCACACCCATCTCATCAATGCTAAGTAGGTAAGACACAAACTACCTCACCTTAAAGACAGTTTTAATGCAATATACATGAGATTTTAAAATTTAACTTTGATATGAAACAAATTGCCTCTAAAAAAAGTTGAGCCACCAGCAAGGGAAAAAACCCTCTCCTTTTATTCAATACTCTTATATACATGTGAATGCAGATCACATGAGGCCACAGTTATAATTGTCATATATGCATGAGGGCATGCTAAACTTTATATTCTCAGAGGTATTCAGCATGTTTAGACTTTATTCTACTGGTCTGGTAAGGGAGCAGAATTATATTATTTGAGTTACAGTCTTCATTGGACATAGGCTATAACTGTAGTTAAGATTGCTCCTAATCTTCATGTATTCACTTTAAATGAATTAGGGTGGATAAAAAAGTTGTCAGGGAAGGAAACCAGTTGATGCCATCATCTTTTTCAGTTCATTATTAATAGAAAGATGTCAATGGAATCCTCACTTTCAAGAAAATTACAATTAGAGGCTGGAAAAAGGTTAAAGAGATGCAGGTACAGCAGAATGTCAAGGGAATCTTGCTATTATTTTGTCTCCTGGGACATGTTACACAGAATTAGTAGGCTGGTTATGGATTCGGACTGTAGAACCACTGACAGGCTTGTGACTGAAGATATGCAAGATAAGCAGAGCTCATAGTACCACCTTGAAAACCTGTATTCTGTTGATAAGGAGCAGAGCTGATAAGGACAACTGATTGTAGTGGGCTGATCCTGGATGAACACCAGGTACCCACAAAAGCCATTCCCTTCTGTAACTGGACAGAGGAGAGAAAATATAATACAGGGTTCATGAGCTGAGATGAGGACCAGGCGACATCACTCACCAATTACTGTCACAGGCAAAACAGACTCGAAGTTGGGATATTAATTAACTTTATTACTAACTGGATCAGAGTCGTATAATGAGAAGTAAAAGAAATCTTAAAAACACTTTTCCCCACCCCTCCCTCCTTCCCAGTGGCTCAGGGAGATAGAGAATGGATGTTACAGTCAGTCCATCACAGGTTGTTTCTGCCGCTGCTCAGAGAGAGGAGTCCTTCCCCTGTTCCCTGTGCCGTCCCTCTCAGGGAGACAGTCCTTCATGAACTTCTCCAGCATGAGTCCATCCCAAAGGCAACAAACTGCTCCACAAAAATCTCCACAAACTGCTGCAACGTGGGTCACTTTTCCATGGGGTGCAGTCGCTTGAGGTACAGGCTGCTCCAGTGTGGCCCACCCCCAAGGCCACAAGTCTACTAGTAAAAGCTGCTCCAGCATGGGCTCCTCTCTCCATGGGTCAGCAGGTCCCTGCCAGGACCTTGCTGCAGCATGAGCCTCCCATGGAGTCACAGACTCCTTTGGGCACCCACCTGCTCTGGTGTGAGACTCCTCCATGGGCTGCAGGTGGATCTTTGCACCCCTATGGACTTCCATGGACTGGAGGAGGACAGCTGCTTCTGGGCTTCTGGGGAACCTCAACTCTGGTGCCTGGAGCACCTCCTCCCCCTCCTTCTCCACTGACCTTGGTGTCTGCAGAATTGTTCACATGTTCTCACTCTGCTCTTCTCTGGCTGCCATTTTCATCTACCCAATAACGTTTTTTCCCCTTCTTAAATATGTTATCACAGAGGTGTTACTATCACTCCTGATTAGCTCAGCCTTGGCCAGCAGCAGATCTGTCCTGGAGCTGGCTGGAATTGGCTCTGCAGGACATAGGGGAAGCTTCCAGCAGCTTCTCACAAAATCTACCCCTGTAGCCCCATGCTAAAAACCTGGCCACAAACCCACAATATCTTACTGAAGGTATTTTCTCTCAGAGAGTGCAGGCTGTATCTTAAATCCAAATAAGATGATGTTGTTTCCTTTATTAATTGAAAAGTTTTGTCTTGACCTTCTTTATACAGAACCTTGAGTGAGCAATTTTGGATGTCCAAGATCTCTTCTTTGAGACAGAGGTTTATCTTGTATTCTTCTTGTGCTTTATTTTCATGGTTTGGAGAATGTTTGAATTCTCAGATTAAGGCTATATCAAGAGAATTTCTTTAAAATGTTCCTACATATTGACATTCTTTTAATTCCATCAGTCTTCCCCAATCCTGATTAGGATTTCTCTTATCTGAAACCCCAAAAAATGTAAGAGGTTGAAGGGTAATGTGGTGTTAACACATTTATAATCTATTAACTATAGCATTTGGGCCTCAAACAAATGTCTGCATATGTCTTGGAAGAAATGAAAAGCAAAGTGCTGCTGTGCAAACTAATTTTCCATTTTGTCATAATATTTCCAGAATTGCAGTCAGCTATAAATTTTAAACATGAAACTTGACATTCAAATTGAAATCTCAAACTGCCACTGGTATTGGAGAGGAAACAGAAGAGGATTAGAAGTAGAAATAGCGAGGAATTTTTTCACTAAATTTGTTCTGGATTGTATTATGTACTTGGGTCTTGTCGTAGTGATAGATTTAATGCAAATTGACACAATAATGAACTTTACTGAACAGATATTACAGTACTCTGATTTGTATTGATATCTATATATCCCTATCTACATTCCATAATTTTCCACAATAAAATATATTTCTTTCATGTGTGTTGCACAATTAATCTTAGATACTTTAATTACAGTTTATCTTAGTTAAGAATTTCAAGAAGGGTTACTTCTTGCAGTCTTGGGCGTCTCCCATTTTTTCATGTTAATTTTGGGACTTCTTTAAAATGGGATTTATTTTCAGAGGTGGAAGTACTCACCTGGTTTCTGTAGGGCACATATTTCAAAGGTTTCTTTTTCTAGTGTTCAAGCACATAGACATTTAAAATTTTCACTTGTTTATGAAAAATCTTGATGATACCACATGTTCGTATTTTAAAGCACACAAAATATTCTGACCTGAGGTACAACAAATTGTAGAGAGTGGCATCACGGAACTGGATATATGAGTAACTTGTAAGTGAATTCTCAGTATTTTGGAAGTGCTGAAAGGGTAAAGGCTAAAAAACTGTCCTCTAATTATCAGATTATTACCTTCCTGGTGAATATGTTGTAGAAATTATTTTATTTTTGAATATAAATATTTTTTTAAGGATCTAGATTCTGTGAGCTTATGTTAGAAGGGGCTGAACCTGTAAATCATGGAAGCACATGAGTAATTCCACTTACATTAACAATACTTTTGCAGCATCTGCTTAGATTTATATACATGCTTAAGTACTCTGTTGGGAATTAAGTGCTGTGGGTTTGGATAGCCTGATATTGTTATTTCTATTGTCATTAAATATACATAAAATGAAAGTACAAAACCCTCTCAATAATATCTCTGTTGATCTACTCCTATTTGTTTCAGAATAATAAAGTTTTCCTCTTTGAAAAATTATTTATTTTATTCCCTTACCAGCATCATAGTACACTATATTAGTCCTTGATTTAAAGTATTCCTGAATACTTTCTGAAAATGAAAACCAAATGTATGCTACCTACTTGTTCCCTGATTATGTATAAACCTGAAAGAAATTCAGAAGGTAGTGAAGCATGACCTTTCATTCCTGAGGCAATATTGTCTATCCTTCATCAAGCTGTGCTTTTCTAAATGGTACCCATTTAATGTCCAAAATGCTTTTTAAGATTCCCTCCTCCCAAAAGGCATCAAAACTAAATGGTCTGTAATTTCCTGAAGTGTTCCTGGAGTCCATCTTCAATAATGACATTATGTTGGCGATTTTCCAGCCATCAGGTCTTTTTCTGAATAGAACAACTTTGTAAAATGTCTGCAAAACTTGAAATAATAACACCTCTGCTTTTTTTTTTCATTTTTAAAAAAAGAAGTATTAAATGTGGTTAGCTGTTTATTAGTGGAATGCTGTTATTAAATGTCAATATGTTATTATAACATATTATAGATAAATTATTTGTTTCCCTTCCCCAAACCCATTTAATCTAGAAAATACTCATTTGAGGTATTTAATTTTCCTATAATAAATGTCCTTAAAATGAGGTATTGCTTTATAAATAGCAGAAGAACTATAAAAAATACAACAAGAAAATTAATGATAATGCAAAAGAGTTAAATCCCTTTGTTTAATGCAGTCTTTTAAACTGAAAGACAGTGTTCACAGAACAGATTTGAAAGGGAAACTAGCAGAAAGTTAGAGATATCCTTGCTATTTAATATATATTAATTTCATTTTAAGTGCTTCAAAACTAAGATACAAAATAAACAGGAAAAAAAATTAGATGTAGAACATGTACAACAATACTGCTTAAAAAGGTGGATATTAAAAAATGCTTCTAGTACACTTGTAGATGTCATGGCCTGTATGCTCTATGTACGCAGGCCAAAAGCCAATAGCTTGCTAACATAGGCCCAGAAGTGTCCTATTCCTTTTTATATATGTTAAGTTTAGCAGTAGTAGTGCTGCCACTGGCATTTCTCTGTACTGGATCATCTGGACCACCTACTCCACAGAACCTACATTTGAAATATCGGAAGGGAAAAAAATCTGGTTATTGCAAAAAGAGGACACAGGACAAGAGTTAATAACTGCTGTCAATCCCTAGCAGTCACTATGGAACTACTTTTGAGGGCTCCTCATTAAGTCAATGCTAACTGACTGACCATATGCATCCTCCCGTCTGAACCAGGTGCAAGGTAAAATACGTTATGTGAAGACTGCTTTTCATCATAATAAGGCTATGTGCATATATGGTCAATTGCTACAGCTCAGTTGATGCTCAGCACTTTGTTAAGAGGTGGTACTACAAGTTGTTAAAGCCTTGTGTTTTGATTAGTAATTTTTGTGAAGTTTTTGGTGGTTTGTTCAATACATGCTTCCAGCACTTCATTTGCAATACAAATTTTTCATTTTAAATAATTCATACTTAATTACAGTAGTTGTCAGTTTATGTGGTCCTTTTCATTCTTGAAATGCTTTAGAAGCATTAATTCCCACAAAGTTTTGAGAAGCAATTAAGTATTAATGTTCCATTTTTACAAACAAAAACCAGAAAATACAGAGGTTGGGCAAACATTTCAGAACATCAACTGTAAAATTAAGCACTGACTAGATAGAGACATGATCTAATTTTCAGAGGCACTAAAGACATTTGCATAATCAGAATGGAAACTTTTGTCCTATTAGCTAAATTCATAAAGAATCTTGGATACCATATTACTGAACATTACAAGTTTTTAACTAGTCAAGATCAAGATATGGGAGGAGCTCATTAACTCAGAATGTTTACAGCAGGTGAGCATGAAGCTGCCTAAACTAACACAAAAGGAAGACTGCTTTCCAGATTTTCACAATTCCAGCTGTATAAATAACTCTTTACAAACTTCCCTCCATGTGGGCTGAAGAATTTCCTGGCATGAACTGCTTAAATAATTTCTGAAGAAAAAAGAGATTGAGAGAACTGGGGATGGTATGATCTATTTCTTCACAAGACCAGGCAAATTTTAGGACTGCTATTTAACAGCTCCAACAACCAATGCAGAATTTGTGTCCCAAGAAGAGATTTCAGCTTAACAATGAAGCTGTTGAGAGCTGTGGTTTTGACCTTGCTTTTGGTTTTGACCTTGCTTTTTCTCTCATCCTGAGGAGAAAACTGAATGTGAGAGAAATGCTGTGATCACCAGAGTATGGTACAAAATGCAGGTCAGTATATGTCTTTATGTTAAATAAAAGAAATATCTAACACTGAGTTTCACACAAAAACAATATCCTAAATACACTCTTCACATGCTCTGAGCACAGCTACTCTTTCAGGATTCTCAAAAGGCATGGGTGGGATGCACCCAGTTTCTTGCCATGAGCAAGGGAAAGTGTGCATGAGGCGGGTGTTCTGCCGCGAACACATATGGAAAGAGACACTGAAGTAGTGAGAATTTTAACTGGTAGTATCTCTGGCCTTTGGGACTGAGTTCCGGCTTTGAAGAGTTTGGCAACAGTGGTGTTGAGATTGTCACAAATATACACCCTAAGCGTATGTCTCTAGTGATAGTTATTCTCAAATATTTTGAGTCCCATGAACCATTATTTCTTGTTTACATCATATATCTATGGTCTGTTTGGTGTAAACCAAACTTGTTTGCATTCATTTTTATTTAGTGAGCATAGAGGTAAGATTTATCTCAAGTTTCCTTGTGGGACAGTGCTGTGAATCATTTGGCAGCCTTGTTTTTTCTTCTAGGCAAACTGCTGGTTATAAACAGTAAAGAAAGGGAAGGAGGTATGGAAAGAGTCAGAAGCAAAGAATGGACACATTCGTGGTGAGAGTGTACAAGTATCTATCTTCTGATGTGAATTTCTGCGGAAGTGCAGAAAGGCATGGCGTAGTCATATTGTCAGAGTGAGCTTCATACCCTTAAGTGTGGTAGAGTTTGCTGTACTGTAGTAGATGGCTGGTGATCATATTTACATGTTCACAACTCCTAAAAAATTGTGGATCCAGGATTGTAGATGACTGTAAAATTCACCCCAGTGCAGGCATGACTGGAGTAAACTATCCAAAGCTACAAAGGGAACTTGGACCCAGAGCTAAAATCAGATGTTTGGTTTTCTAGCTTCTTCCATCTGTAGCCCAGGTCACTGCACTTTGCTTCTCCAAAAAGCTCAATCAAAACATAGAAGTTCAGAATTACACTCAGTGTTTAAGAAAAATCACATAACAATGAAAAATGAGGAATAATTGATGTGAAAATTGTTGAGACATTTATATATATACGATTAGCAAAGGATTACATGCATAAACAAATCAGCAGTTTTAATCATTTCCAATGTGATGAATATGCTAGAGTTGTAGATCACCAGGAAGAAGATTAATATTCTGTGTATAATTATACACATTTCTTCTCAATTCTTTTTTTGAAGACAGACAGCAAATAGGATTTAAAGCAACAGTCATTCACTTCACATGAGCACAAAGAAAATAGAGAAGTATGCAACTGCCTGCACCTCCCACCTGCCAGATTCCAGAATCTCTCTAGAAAACAATTTCTACTTAGTTTCCTGTCTACTCCCATCTTTCTCCCCTACATTTGATGTCATGGCCCCATTAAACACTCTTCTTTCCTCTTTTTTCAGGGACAGAAAGGCTCTTGGCCTGTGGCTGTCCAGTGCTGGATAGTTATCCCTTGCTGGCAGTGGTCTTACACTCTGTCCCTGGCATGTCTTACTGTAGCTGTGTGGTGACTCTGGATGGTGGAGGCTTCTGTGGGTCTGTTTGTAACGAAGCCTGCACTGGATGCATACACTGAATTTCATTTGCAGCCATTCTGAAAGTATGCCTGTGTTCAGAGTCTTTGATGCTTTCCTCTTTCATCAACGGATGACACTGTACCTTCTTCTTGTACATAACTACAAATTGTTCATCTTTAACCTTTCTTGAAGCAGGTCTCAGCATTTTTTCCCTGTCTCACCTGTGCACTGGCTTGCCAGAACAAGCAATGATCTCTGCATTTATGTAGAGTGAATAGTCTCTTCCATCCATTTTCCATTTGAAAAGAAGCATATGGCCTCCCACAGGGATGAGAAGTTGCATGTCCCTATCTCAGCGATTTGAGTTTGATTAAACTTTTGTGCAGTGTTGTTTTGTGTATTGGCACAGGACTGAGGTAGAGTGTGAGGACAGGGCAAAGTTAAGCTTTTTTAGACCATCCAGGTATCTATTATGCTCTGAAGGTTGGGTGCTCTGAGGTTCCCCACTTGCTACCGGTTGACTTCAAGGGCACCCTGAGGGATGGATAGTGACTAGGCAGTGTAGACAGTAAGGCATTCCCTGGGATGCTGATACAAGATAACATAGATTTAATTGTTTCTGCATCTGTGTGTCAGTGGTCATTAATTTGCATTTATTGACTGCTTGAGACTGTCACAGGTCTACAACCTATTCTCTCAATAATGAAAGAACAGCAGCCAGTCCTGTTTGAAAGAACTAATTGGATGACTCATCCCAAACATCAGTTAGCACGTTCAGGTCCTTAGAGATGATTTTTTAAACATTATTATCAATTTTCTTGTTGGATTTTTTTATAGCTGTCATCAGTTGCTATCAGACAGTGTTAATGCGATACATAGTGGTGCTTTCCTTGTAGGAGAAAAATGAGAAAAACATTTTTGTACTGCTGATAGCTACCAATTATCTTTCCTGGGTCGAACTCCAGCCTGAAGAAGTATTTAAATACATAAACTGGCAGAAAATCATGTTAGGCAGAATTATTTAAATTTTATTTCATACTCCACAATTTCTAATAAAATATCTGACTTTTGTTGGAGCTGTACAGGTCATCAGACTGTAGATGTAGGTCATCAGACTGTAGATGTTTGCCACAGTGCACCCACCTCAGTCAACTAGCTGAGGAACTTTTTCAGAGGACTACCCGACTCCTTCTAACATTAGAGGTACAACAGGAATGCAGTGCGCGCTAGTTCCCAGTTCAGGAGCACTCTTTCGTTGTTGTTTGCTGAAGAATATAAATAGGCTAGATTCCTGCTGCAAATGTAGTGGGGGATCAAGATAGCTCAGCCATAAAGCATTCTGACTGATGGCAGCATTTTTTTGGAAGGGAAAATTGATCCAAGCTGACAGCTGTGCTGGAATGGCTAGACTGCAGTTAAGTCGTTTAAGGCCAGTTCGGGTATCTTGCCCTGCACTTCAGCCCAGACATAGCATAGAGCAGCTCCTATGCAAAGGCACATTTTTAACTAAGCAGTTATTTTGAGATTTCCTGCCTTTTGGCAGAAGGAAATTAAGACAGTTTGGTTTAGAAGTTAATAAATACAAGTGTAAATAAAGGAACATATTCTGAACATGGACAGGGTCTTTTTGCTCTTGCAGTACAACAGGACTGTAAAATGGTTCTGAAAACAACAGCCAAAATCACTTTAGATACCCCAAAACTTCTACACAAGCCACCTTGAGACAAGATAAGATGCAGCTCTTGGCTGTCTCACTCTAAGAGCACAGTGGGACCCTGTCCCACACTGCAGCAACCCCCCACTGAGGAGTTCATCCAGCTCTTTTGTGTCCAGCTATTCAGGTAGTCACAACCTGGAACGCAGGTCATAAGCATCTACAGATATTCAAATGTAGCCATCCATGCCCAGAAGTGGCAACATCTGAATGCTCACAGGTATTCAACATTAAGTGATATAATAGCTTCGCTTTATCTTTTGCTATTAATGGTCTGCTTTATAGAAACTACACTTACATGTGGCACTCTTGTTAGTACTTCCAGCAGTGTGAAAAAGGAGTATGTCTGGAGAGCAAACTGCCTAGGGTCACTATAATAAATGTGTGGTTCAAGAAAGTCTGCACGGCCTCTGTCCCTAGCTACCTGTAGTTTGGACAAAGGGGATCGTGTCCTTTTCTATTATCACCAACTTAATTATCAAAATGCTTTAGGATTTTTTTTTTTAACTCTATTCCTCCAGTACATTTATATCTGCTGTCTGCAGCAATGGCTATGCCAGACCTTTGCTTTACTTTTAGGCTTAGAGAAAGTTTTATGAAGAAACTAGAAAAGTCTGGGATTCATTACCTGAGAGAGAAAAAATGAAAGGGGACAGATATGTAAGATAGTGAGAGGCAGTGAAAGTTGAGGAGGAACTTCTGTTCACCAAGGCTAGGTTTTAATTGCAAGATTTAGGGATATTTCTCATCTTCTGATCCAGGTACGGGATGTCTCTCAGGTGGAGACATGACATCTTTATCCTCTGCTTTATGTTGGTCTCCATGGAAAATGAACCTTAATGTGAAAAGCAGCAGTGCTGGTAGCATACACTGGTCAGGTTCCTATGCAGACCACAAAGGTACAGAATCCTGATGCTTTTAATTTTTTTATATTTATACATGCATAGAAAGGTAGAACCTACCAGCACCTACTTATCTATTCACATTTTTGCTCTTGCACCAGATTTTTTCTCAAAAATAGGTGTGATGATTTTAAGACTGTGATCATCTGTTTCTCATCATCAACTGGTAAGGGCAGAAGAGGCAATAGATACTACATTACCTAATGCTTGCCTGAGCATGATGTGGTATTTTTCTGGCATTTCTATATAATGCCCAAGCTTAAACAGAAAGTTTAGAAAGTGCTTCCATCCAAGTTAACTCGTAGGTGAAGACAACTTCCCAGAACATGAGAAGTGCATCTGTCACCTTGATGACATCACAGGTTCAGCCCTGGTTACTTGTGTGGCACAGTGAGCACTCTCACTGCTAAGCAGCTTGTTTGTATGAAATAGCAATTAAGTGCTTCATTCTGTGTGAGGGTCTTAAGATAAAGTAGTTTTCTTCTGATCTGACAGATCAGAAATAGGTGGGTAAGCTTTGAAAAACAGAGTCATTCTGTACCAGCTAGTTTGGGCATCTCTCTCTTACCATTCTGTTATAAAGCCCATTTTGAGATGAGTTAGTTTAGCCCAAAGTATGCTTAAAAGCTTGGCACTGTGATAGCCACATATTTTGTGGTTTTAGCTTCTAAGCCAAAATCCTCCTTGTTTATTGCCTAAATATGTTTAGCGTCTCTAAAAATCAGGTCACGTACTAACTTCTTATATATGAATATGGCATCTGCAGCCTTTACCAACAACAAGTTTCTATTTTCTTCCATCTCATTGATAAAGATATTGAATAGCACTGAACTAAGAATAGATCTATGTGGAACCCCATTATATAATGATGCCCTCTGTGCAATTTATTTTTAGCTGTATCAGCCTTTTCACATGAGTTAAAATTTGCTACACAGATTTTATGTTGTGTCACATTTAAGCAGAAGGTCAGATTACAAGGTAAAATAGCTCAGTTATATTGAGCAACTTCCTTTAGCAACAGAACCTTTTCATTTCATCAAAAGATGTAATCAGTTCTATCACTAATTTTCCATGAAAACTCATTCACTGAAATGGATTATGCTACTGTCTTTATAAATTTTCTGATTAGATCCCATTCTATTCTATATCTCAGTATTTTTTTCTGGAATGAAATAAGGTTGCTAGATTTTTACTTACTTTGGTAATGTTGTGTAGGCATTTTTAAAAAATGCTAATGTCTTAGATGTTTCCCAGTCCACTGAAACTTTGACAGCATTACAGTATTTTTAGAAGATTGTTCCATGAGGAGTAGAAAGAACTAAACCTTATTTTCTTTGGAGTTATATTGTCCTCCACTCACTGCAGTCATCCCAGCTCTCTCCACATCCTCTAAATCTTTCCCGACAGTTCTGCCATGTCATCCCCTCCATGTTTCTAGCTATCCTCCATCACATCACCTAGATCCCTACACCACTGCTGTATGCTCCTTCCCGTGTCTTTGATCTCTGATACAGTTATCCTTGTACAAAGCTCCATGTACTCCATGCTCTCTATACTCTTTCCATGTTCTCTACCTCTGTATTTTGTCCTGCCAGCTGGGGAAAAGCCAGCACATCTGGTACAGACATGCTGGCTGGCTGGCTGGCTGGCCACTAAATGTGTGATCACTGAATTAGCTGGCTGCTCCTAAGTGTAATGGACAATGAATTCTCCTCTGTGCCATGAATAGGCTTTCTCTTTTACTGAGACAGTATTTTTTTTTAAATTAAATATAGAGGAAATTAATTCTCTTTGCTACTTCTGTGCCTCTATTGAATGTGACAGCAACTAAACCAAAGGGTACAAATTATTTGGGGGTGGGGAAAAATGTAGGGAAGAAAAGGGGAACTACTGGCCAGCTGAAGGGGCACCCACAAAAACTGCATTATTTCTTAACTGCACATATAAATCAAACTTAGAATGCCTCTTTGACCAATTGCTTTAAATCTCCAGAGTTCATACTATGCCATTCTTCAGATCTGAAAATTATTTAATGTTTACTGTAAACATTCTCTATCACTGGGAAAATAGGAGGTACTTTTTTAACGCCAAGGTATTACTTACCGTTTCTTGCCAGTTGCCAAAGAGAAGAATTTATATTATGCATTGATATGAATTAATAATATGTTTTCACAGTAATGGGTCTAAAATCATCTTCAAATACAAAAAAAGAAAAACATAGCACATCTACTTAATAACCCAACCCTGCGATTAAGAAGGTCAGTACTAGTTCAGAGGCTTTTGCTGGAGACCTGAAAAAAGCACAAGCTATAACTTGTGCTGCCGAAGAATGCTCTTGTTAACATGTGGAACCCCTTCAGTTTGCCAGTATTGTGCCCTTCACTGCCCCAGACTAGAAAAGTGCACTTCACTTAATATACATATAAAAATACTAAACAACATAAATTCTTCAGCTAGAGCTTGAAGCAGTATCTGTGCTACAATCATATATCACATTAACATTTGATGTTATTACTGCTTCACAGGTGCAACAATTCTTGGTCCTTGCCCCTGTGGGAGAGCAGTGGTTGACTTCTATTTCTTTTTTTAACTGTTTACACTTTTACTTCAATCATAGTTTGTCTTATCTCTCCCTCTGCAGGAGGGCAATCATCAGTGAGATTTGCCGCGAATACATTGTGGCTGATGTATCTAATGGAACCTGCACTTATAGCCAGACCTGTCAATAACCCTAGCACCATTACAGTAGATAGCTTTTCACAAGATTGGCTTCTTCTTGCAAAGATTATTCAGTACCATATGCGCAAACAACAGCAGCCATTATTGCCCTTTATTTCCCACCTCTCCTTTCCTTAGACTAGCACGTCTCTTTATTATTATTTGACAGCAATGAAGAATAGCCCAATCTTTGCCATCATTTGGTAACAACAATTCTTAGCACTTTTCATGTTCAAAGGGCTTTGCAGTCATTATCTAATTAATCTTCATAGCAGCTCTATGAGACTAGTAAGAAAGGTTTAGCCTCATTTTATAGATGGGGAAAATGAAGCTGTGAGTTTAGCCGCTTGATTTTCAAAGGTGCTGTGCATTCTTGGCTCCCATTGAAGTTAATGAGAGTGCAGAGAGAACAACATCTCTGAAAAAAAAGGAGCTTGTGCAAGCTTGCAGAGGAGGCTACTATCAGAATGTAGTGGGCATTCCTTGGTCCCAGACCCAAGCTATTGGGCCAGGCTTCCCACAAATCTGGATTGTCACTGGCACGCTGGCTTTTAGACCTTGGATATCCACAGCTAGATTTTCACTTAGATGTTTCAGTGTCACAGGAGAATAGTTCAGAAACTCTGCACTTGAAGTTTCACTCCTGGGATATTTTGTCTGTCCTCACTCTGGAAAAAAAAATTGCCTTTAACCTCTTAAAAGATGTCACTGTGCAATGCAACCAGTAGGTTCCACATACACTGGTTCACTTGCAGTTTTATGGCTACATTTTACAGAAATGGCACTTATTTTGAAATACTCCCTAAGCACTAAGGAACGTAGAGAGAATGCATTCTCTAATGCTTCCCTAATTCATGGAGGTGGCTGCTTTACCAGTCACTGTCAGATCCTTAATCAGTAGAGTTGTAAATCTTGTAGATATTCAGCAAAAGTGCTTAATAAAAATAATTTAATTCTAAATTACAAGAGTGCACTTAACCCTAAAGATATTAAAACTGATTGTTTGATGCACTGCACTGAGTGATAGAAATTTGAAAATAAAAGCTTTCCTTACTTGCATCAAAGTGAATAAATCTTCTAGCTTTCATATCCTAGTGTCATGATATTATGCTGTGATAAAATAATCCATTTTAGAGCTTTGAGCTATAAATACAAAGTACTTTAACCTGGTTGGTAACAACACGAGAAAGTGGGTTTTGAAGAAAAGAGAAAGCATTATGGTTGGCATTCCTATTACATGGTTCTTGAAGGCCATCTGGTCTCTGCTGGTGTCCTTTCTCCAGTGGATTCATAAATCCATCCTATAGTCTGGCTGGTGATGCAACATAGTGGAGTGCTGTAGTGGTTGTTGGATATTTTTGGTAATAAATTATAAAACATCTTTCTCTCCCCTTTGCAAAATGTACTGTAAAACATTTCTATTCACCCCTATATGCAGGGATCAGTCCCATCCGATACGTGCACATGCACACACACGTGCAATCATGCACCACACACCCACACACATTCCCCTCCTCCTTTGAGGTGGTCACCTTCTTTTCATACTCCTTTACACCAGGAAACACTCAGAAACTGGACAACCAAAGTTCAGACTTTGGACGGGTGGAGATGTTGGTATTTATTTACTTACATTTATATATTTATATAATTTTTATATATTTTTATATATATTTATAA